>PDGT01000010.1:57078-68173 GCA_003671415.1 Megathymus violae
GCCGGCCGCCGCCCGTGCCGCCCTGCGGTACCTACGCCGCGCGCTGCGGCAGCGTCCCGAGCAATTCGACCGATCCGATGGACGTGACCTTCCCGCTCACGCCACCTTTTGACCAGCGTCGCGCCCGTTTGGAGATAAATCTGTTTCGACCATATCTTACGTCGAAACTGCACTTACAATGTTTTATGTACTTTAATATTGGGTAATTTAAATTATACAGACATATTTACCATACTCATACCCATGTTGTGGTGACACGGTCATGTAAATAAAGTCATCATTGTGTGTGCCACATGCATGTCCGTCTGCCAGGGAATGTAATCCGGGGCGTATAGCTTGGCAGCAAGGTACTTAGCAATTAGGCTACCGAATGTTTAATTTTTTTTTATGTAACTCAATGTCAGCACTACATATAAGTACAATCCAAGTCACCGATCGGCAGTGAATTGAGCAAATGTAAACACAGAAATTAAGGATTGTATTTGGTAAAGATATACTTATGTGTAGATGTTGTAGGCACAACGCAGGACACTGTACTTTGTTACAGTACAGTAGATTGGTTGACCAAATGAACTGGAATGTTTGTCTTGAATTTTATGTATATATATAACTATTTACAAAAATAGCATTATAAGGTGAGAGGGCGTCGACCAATCAGCGGACGCTCGCGCCGCACGCCGCACGTTACATTTATTTTGTAAATCTTAATGTTAATTAATAACAAAGACGTTTATGTCATACCCAGGTGTGCGTGAATTCAATATCGGATTTTGATAATAAAATTAGCGTTCGCGCATTACTAACAGTTGTACGGCATGCTATTAGTGTAGTGAACCTCCAGAAATATAAAAATTCTCATGATTTTTTAAAGTACAGTTAAATTTCTGAATTATTCGAAAATTTATTTATTTAAAAAAAGTAACTAGGTACGGAATGTTACTAAGAATGATGGTCCGAGATGTTAAGAGGCTTCTGGTCGAAAACCATTTCACTCTTTATATGTGTGTAACGGGATTGAGATGTATTTAGCACTCAAGCTAACATAAGTCAGACTGCTTAATTAACACAGACATTAGCATTAATACATGTAAGTGAAAGTGTTATAATAATTATGTAGTTTCTATTAATTTGATGCGCGCCAATGCGTTGTTAAACAACCTACAAATGAAAAAAAATATCGTTTGATTTTAAATCAGCGCGACTTGCACTTGTCCACGAGACTAATTTTCAAATTTTAAAAAGAGGTCTCGGCCGTTTAGTATTACAAAGATAAATTGTAAAGTTATTGTATTTGAATATATTGCCTAGTAAAACATAAAAATTGTTTCATTCAAAATATAAACTGAACACTATCTATCAGCTATTTGGAACTACTCCGACCCATCCCTCTGAATCCAACTCTCACTCTACCTGATCGGGGGCGTCCTGTACTCCTTTTACCAAGTCGTGGACGCAATTCGAGGGCTTTTCTTCCCTATCGGTTTTCAGTCCTTCGAACGATGTGCCCTGCCCAATGCCACTTCAGCCGGCTAATTCTGCGAGCTGTGTCCGTTACGTTTATTCGTCTACGGATTTCATCTTTACGAATCTTGTCTCGTAGCGATATACCTAACATAGCAGCTGAGTAATTTTGAGCTTTCGGATGAGGCCAACGGTAAAAAACCATGTCTCCAATCCGTAGGTGTCATTGGCAACACACATTGATCGAATACTTTCGACTTCAAGCATTGTGGAATATCGGATGAGAAGATAGATATGTTTGGTTTCCCGAACGCTGCCTAGCCGAGTTGGAGGCTTCGTGTGACCTCTTTCACGAAGTTGAACTTGCCCATCTGGATCATTTGCCCTAGGTAAATGTACTGGTCAACATTATTGAAAGCAGCACCGTCAACCAGAGCCGGTATAGGTGTGACATGAACATTAGACATGACATTCGTCGTGTCCATTTTATTTTCAGACCCACCCGTTGTGAGGCACTGTTCAGGTCTCCTAACACTGTGCTGAGGTCCTTCAACGTTTCCGCCAAGATCACTATATCGTCGGCAAATCGAAGATGTGTTAGGTGTTCACCGTTTATTTTAATACTTAGGCCTTTCCATTCCATCAGCTTGACCACATCTTCCAATGTAGCGGTGAACAGTTTCGGGGAGATAACGTACCCTTACCTGACACCTCTCTGCAACTAAACACTACTATAACAAAATTCAATTTTTTTTAGCAAACAGATACATTATAATCTAAGGAGCGACATTACTCTGAATGTGTTATGAACTTTATACATGCAAACTAGGCGCTATCTATACGACAAGCGTATAGTGAAATATCGTTGCAACATATCCTTACGACGTGGACATTATGGAGTTCTGGGGAGAGCGTCCAAGGTAAGCATTGTTTGTATTGATTGGAGATGTGTGTTTAAGATGAATTACAATGATATGGTCGCGTGAAGCAATCTTGTGAAACCTACAGGGGATTTCTAAAGCATTACAATTGTATTTACCATTTATTGAGTAGGCAACACTATTTGGTCTCGATAAATAATCCAGCATCTTAGATATTGTTTCTTTGTATAGACTTCTGTTCAGACATCGAAAGGCGAAGTCACAAAGTTCTTACACGGTTATACAGTTCATTGGTGTATTCAGAGTAACGACATCGCAGTCCTTTACATATTCGGCTCAGGTAAAACATGATTCTAATTCTTTGCAAATTTCGTCTCTGCGGCCTGACATTGATGTATGGTTTCTACCATGAAACGTCATTATTCACTAAAAAGAAATGATTCGCAGTGTTGTGCGTCTTCATAAGGATGTATGTTGGACATGTATCAACCGTCAGATACAAGTTAGGTTCTGATTAGTTTTGCAGTGAAAAGCAGTATATCTGTGACATACCTACTCAAAGGAACTGTGGTCCCTTTCATGCTTGTGATTAACGATCATTCAGTGATGGCTACCAGGTCCATTTAAAGTTACATATGTCCGTGAATTTTATGTAATATAATCATGGTTTTACCTCAGTTAATTTATTTTAATAGAATACCAAAATTGCTTATTTGTAACGGAATATTGATTCAAAAAATATAAAAATGTAAAAAAAATATACATCGTTCAGTCGGAGTCTTCAATGTCAGGGGAATCCCGCCGGCGGCGTGAGGAGCGTTCGGCGGTTAAACTCTGCAACCAAGAGTTCTTCTGCGCGGCTATGCGACGCGGCGTGCGGCGTTCCGGTGGCGGCGTCGGGGCCGGCGGAGACGATGTACGCCCGCGTCCGCGCCCTCTGCCGCGTCCACCGCGCGACCCGCGACCACGCCCTCGTGGCGTCTCCACCGGCGGCGCGGGAGCCTCGTCGTCACTCGACAACACTATAGCCGCGGGCTTCTTCGCCGCGGCAGATGCGGACGGCGGTGCCTTCTTAACCGGTCGACTCATGATGTTCTTCAATTCTTCCGGATCGGCCGCCTCCACTGCGTCTCGATGGAATCGCATACTCTCCTGCACCTCCAGCTCCGTTTCAGCAGTGGACTTCATCAATGACTCCACGCAACGGTCGCGATGAGCTTCGAATACGCGACGAAACACGTCGTCGTCGTGTTTGAGCGTGAAATCTCGTACCGCTTCGGTGACGGCGCGCACGGACAGCACGCCCAGCCGTCGTTCCGCAGGCAGGGCCTCGAAGTAAGACCGCAAAAGGGTCTCTACATCAGTGGCCTCCGCGGCCACGCTTCCGATGTCAACGTCTCCGTCGTCCATGGCGCCTTCCTTCCGCTCCCGAATTCTCTTTTCCTTTTTCATGATAAGGAGATCGTTTGGATTCGCGATTAACCCATTAAACTTCTGACTGAACCTCATGCGGTTGAAGTCTTGGCTGTCGCGTTCGTACAGTACGCTGAGCCTGATTAGCGGCAGCGTCGGCTGCTTTGGATCGCCGCTGCGGAGACTGTTGGCCTCGTGGATCGCCTCATGTACTTTACTTTTTAAAAAACTCTGAACTTTTTCATTTTCATTGACATCCTCTTCGCCTAGGTTTTCTTCAGATAATACTATAGTTTTGAAAATAAATGGGCGTACTGTCTTGAGAGGTACAGGAGTAAGTATGAATTCGTCCCTGTGAACTTGAAGTAGGGCACAGTGTTTAGGTAGGGCCTCGCCTGATGCTAATGAAGTGGCCACAGTGCTTCCTGGTTGAACAACATAGAATTCATCTTCCTTTTTAGTATCTCTGATGGGGAATACTTGGCTATCATGCTCATGACCCCAAATAACAAGGTTCAAAAATTTTGGTAATACACTTTCAGGGATGAAATTATAGTGTCCTCTGTCTGCTCTATTTTGGTGCAAAACTAATATATTAAACCAATCGTTGCCATCCGGCAGTTCCATCACAACTTTCTTTTCAGCAAACAGTCGAGAAAGGCGTTGATCTTTAAGATGACTCAAACCATACAGTGACAACTTAGTCTCTCCTTTCTGTAGGAGCACTGGAGATATTCTAACTTGTGTATAATCTGTCCACTTCCCAAAATAATTGACCAGTCCACTGATAGATAATATATCCAGCGAGCTAATGCTGCCGCGTCCAACAGGATCATCATGATTACCATGTATAGAGAGAATCGGGTACGATACATTTAAGTTAGGATCCTCGTAATTTACATTCCTTGAGAAATTCTCTAACTGATCCGAAAGCAGTTCTATATTACTTGGCTTGTCTCCAAAGCAATACTTTCGAATGATTTGTGAACATTTAAACATACAAGCCGGTGAAGGTTTCGCCTGGTCGAACAAATCTCCTCCAAGTAATACTAAATCAACATCATATTGGACGGCAAGGGACAGTACTTCGTCGAATGCGATGAAGCTATCTTCTCCTCGAACTGCATCATTCTCTAGGTAACCTAGATGGATATCCGACGCTACCAAGATTCTGACTGTGTCGTCAACGCCCCAAGAGTCATTATCACTTTGCACCATATTTAATAGGGTTTCCTTTTCGTTCTAATACCTTTTAACCTGAGTAGGTTTTTACACTTACTGAAAATTTTTATGAATGTTTCTAGTTTTAGTTGAACCGCCACTTTATAAGTTTGTATCGTTATTAACGAAATAAAAACAACGTGACGTCTAATGTATGTCAATGTCAAATCAAGTCCCTTGTCAAATACAATACATACAATACCTAAACATTTTGTTAACGACTTATCTACAGATAACTCTATGTAGAAATATATAGTGAAAGTAAATTAAAGTTCAAAACCATTCAGTCTGAATCAATAGGTAATATGCATAGAGTTACGTAATAGAGGAACACTCATCTCAAAATCGCGTCACTAAAACATAAATATGCATGTGTGTGAAAAATTCACTGAGTGCGTAACTTTTAGTGGTGTCAATTTCACGTCCATATATTATCGACATGAATGTTAACTATTCCATCACAGGTTTCTTTGTTACATTCAATTCGTTCTCTTAATTAATTATTACATGTTAAATTAATAACACCATGCTAATCCTAGTAACTTCTCTTTACTTCGCTTCTTCTAAGCTTAACATTATTTGAGAGGATAAAACAAAACGTGATTAAACGGTATTAAAGAAAACAATAATAATAATGCTTATTGGTTTTAATTAATTCTTTGATGTAAATCGACATAACTTATTGCCCTCAGAAACGAAATAAACAACAAATTTTGGAGGTATAGATTCTTCACTAACATGTCAGTGATTTCGTAGAGCAAAATAGTTGCCCTTAAAATGTCTTCTGTAAACTTTGTGAGGAACCCTACCTATCTGGTTTAACATTGGAATCCCTTTTTCTTTTTGAACTGCATTTACAGGAAACCTTGAAAAAAACTTTGAAAAAGAAAAGAAAACTTTGTCAATAAATATAAAATCACATTCGCCGTTTATTATCATATCATAATAATAACAAATATAAAATTCGCCAAATTTTATCAATTTAAGAAGCTAATACTATTCAAAAGCCAAAGATGCATCTTTATATCAGTCTATCTACTTTCTGTCCAATGTACAAGTTGTAACCGAAACTAAAAAGGTAAAATATGAACAAATCTAGGTGAAACAAAAAATATTTATTTATACCTATTTAAAAATTATCCACTTATCGATAGATTTTGTGCAAGTCCTACACGAAACGGTATCATTTTCACGTACACAATATCTTTTTATCTTACACATAAATATGAAAAATAAATTATTATTCATAAAATGAGTTATTTACTGCATTTTATTAATCTTAATTTATATAATTTTAAGATCAACTTTTATGAAAATAAGCATCGTGAAAGTGGTATTGCTCTATCAGTACTTACCTGTGTATTGCCTCTTTTTTGGGTTATTGTTATAAGTAACCCCACAATTTAATACTGAACACGACACCATTATGTTTACTATTTTTAGTCTGATAAAATATAGAAAGATTGAAGTGAAACTAATAAAATAACAAATAGCAATTTTTTGACAGGAGAGTAAATAGTTTGAAAACAGTCCTACGGTAAATTTTCTTGTATCTCTTTCTCGCAAGTAGGATTTTCTGTAAGGCTCGAAATGTCACTCGCACATTGTGTTCCTCTATTACTATTATATTAACTCTATGGTAATATGTCGCTGAAAAGCGCCATCTAATATCAGTTCCAGAAACACTTTAACTAACACGCAGATGAAGATCAATAATTCGATATAACATCAAATTCGTGTTCTCTGACTGTAACTGTTGCCAGATCTAGAATACAATTTAGAAGATAGTGTAATTATTCTTCTGTTTTTAATAAATTCACATTGAATATATGTACTTTATTTACATTAAAATTGAAGAGAATTCCAGTTGGCAAATACAGATATAACCAAATCACGTCATGTATGTCAGTTGCAACAAGAACTAAAATTATTTACAATTTAATTGCGAACACTATGTTATTTCAATAACGAGTATCAGAAGTCGATTAGAGATAGCACTTTTCAAATGTATGGTACTGTAGGAATTTGTTCACTCTTGGTTATCAATCCAATGAATACCTTTTTTGACAAATTCATATATTTCCTATTTTTCTGTAAATAATTATGTATTTGCTCATAATAGTTTAGTTAACTGAATACATTTGTTTAATAAATAACTTTAAATGTTAGCGTCCAACAAATAAATACAGCGGGCAGCACAAAATAATATTGGTAGTGAATAAAGGTTACTAATAACACTTTCATCTACATGTCATAATTGTAAATTGGTAATTGTATTATATATTACTCATGAACAAAAATTACTATTGTTTATAGTATGAGGGCACAAAATTCGCACTGTATTTTACTGTTCTCTACGAAATACTCGTACTAAACTATATTTGCCAGCGTCGCATCTCCTCTAAATATATTTAGTAAAAGTCCAATACAGTTATATCCAAATATTTAATCAAATACCAAAGACAGATTGAAAAAATAAAACTCAGTCAATAAATTTAAAAATAAACTAAAGAAAATGTTAACAAATAAATGTTACTGAAGAGAAGAGTGAATAAGCTTTTATAAGTTAGTTGAACATATTAAAACTTTATCACCACTACCTTCAGGTGGGATTGTTGTCATGCATTAACTTATTCTATGTAAAACAAAAAAAAACACAATAAAATATTATATACAGGGTGATTTGATATAGTAAAAAACTTAAAGTACTTAAAATATTCAAATTGTAATTATTAAAATATTTAAATTCAATAAGGGCATAAATTTTTACCAAAATATTAGTACCGATATTTTCATAAAAGTATTATTATTTTTATTACTATTATTTATTATCATTATTCCACATCAAATACACAGGACATTATTATCATTGACAAAAGTAATATAACAAAATCATATGTGAAAGTGTATAATTATTGTATGAGACTTAGCTTTATTACATTAAACAAATGCAGTCCATGAAATACCTACACCTTACTATGATGGCACCTATAGGTCAGGGATTCCCAAAGTGGTCGATATCGACCCCCGGTTAAAACGGTATCCTAGGGGTCGACATAAACGAAAACTTACTTTGGGGGTCGACGAGGTCTAAAAATCGAGCCCTAGTCATGTTACGTGTTTTGTTTTTTTTAAACCCTTATAAAATGTTGTCGTTCAATATATCAAAATAAATAACGCCTGCCTACCGACTGCTATCTAACTGCATGGGAATACGGTTAATCAGTTAAAAAATTGATACTAACCAATCGCTTCGCTCGAAACCCATGCTGTACATTTAACTGATATTTTTGTACCTGCCATTAAACATGGTCATCTAAATGCTTATGTATTTTAGCTGTATTGAGGTGGCCTAGAATACTCCCCCAATTCCATGACGGAAGAACAGGGCGTCGTAAAAGGCGATAGAAGCCAATCTTCTTGGTGGTAAGGCTTCGCGTAAAGATTATATTATCAGTATTATTATGAAGTCATTTATATTATTATACTCTACCACCACTCCTACTACAACCCTCCTGCTTGAGTCAGCCGCCAAATGACTCGTCGTGTTCCGGCTGGGGGCTTGAGAGCCAGTACTTTCTTTCTTATCTTCGTCTCATTTCCTGGCCGATAATACATCAGTAATACCTTTGGTCTTGCTGACGACCATAGCCAACGATGACCACTTACCATCAGTAGGCTCGTCTGCTCGTTTGTCGGTTATTAACATAAAAAAATACTTTAATATTTTACCAGTTGATAACAGTATTGTAATAGGGCGATATTCTTCATCATGTCTCATTCAACATTTTGGGTATCGAAAAACATCAAAAATGTGACAGCGGTGCTCAAAGAAACCCTTCTCTAACACAATAAAAAATTTGTGGAAAAGATGTTATCGGCTCTACTCGAGCTCTTAACCTTTAATTTACTGATGTCATACCTTACATAGTATTGATTTCTTGTTTACTTTTAGTATTTACTTATGAAATACAAAATTAAAAATCTAAACAAAACTACTCTGTGGCATTTATCATGTTAATTTTATTATGATTGTCTTTGGCTGAGTGTACCGCCGCTTACGCCATATTAAAAGAAAACAAAAATATTATGATAGTCTAGCGCTCATTTGACAAGTAAACAGGTGACAGATGACAGAATACGTTTATATAGTTTAAAGTATTGTCTTGTCTTGTTTGTTGGCAAATGATTATAGCTAGCGTAATTGTTTCACGATTTTCTCTTTAAAATTTGAACATATGCGGTGCAAATATTGTGAAATGCGATGACATGACTCCAGTACGTCATAGGGCATATGGAACATGCTTCAATCTCGTAAACACAATGTATGTTTGGAAGAGAAAGTGTCATGTGAAATCAGACAGTCGCCTTCAATGATGTGGAAGAGGTCGATTGTGCAAGCGAAGGCTGTGCGTGCGCGCGCCTCCGCAACACTGCCCCTGGCGCTCACAGTGTTTGCCGTAAGTTCTCCTGCCTCATCTCACCCCTAACAAGATCCTGTCGCTCAATAAGTTCAACAGCATAACATAAAATTATTATAAACACTCAGAAATTGTCATGTTTATGTACATAAATATGTGTGCAGACACTCTGAATATGAATGAAATGAACATGCTTACAATATAGGGCAATCACCCTTTTTTGTATGTTTATTTGCTCTAAGTTAATCTCGCTTAGTTTATTTCCTTAAAAACCCTTCCACTACTAGTAATTCTCTATAGTAAAATGATACTAAAACTTTGACTTACAACTTCTAACTATTTAATTATTGTCTTCAATTTTATAGATTTGCTACTTGTTGTCTCGTCTTTTTAATGTAACATGTGCAATTTAAATAAAACCTGATATTACTATCTAGATTAAACAAAATGTCTATTTTATTAATCTTATCTTCTTCATTTTCAATATCACTCTGTTGCAAAATTACACCCTATGAAAATTATCTTTTTTTTTGTTTTGTTATTCACTCATTTTTACTTCTTAAGCATGTTTTTTTGAACTACATAATCATCAACCTAAGTTATAGTTCTATAACTCTTATATAATTAATACACCTGAAGAAAACAGCTGGAAGCCATTCGATTCAGAAGGTCTAGGATCGGTCAGAGTGGTGCCAACTAGGGGAGGCCTATGTCCAGCAGTGGACTGTAAAAGGCTGATTGTAACTGTAAAAGTCAAAGTTATTATGATTCTTTGGTAACTATCTTCTCTTAGACCTCGTCCAAAAAGTTTTTGCTTTTTGAATTGCTACATGTAATGGAATGTTTGTATGGAAGTAACAATTTTAATAGAACGGTGCGAGTTCCTTTTTGAACACTAAGACTCCAGTTCTTTGACTCTATCATATACTTCCTTCTCTACTTCATTATAATATGATTTGTTTTTCTATTTGAAGCCATAATTTAGCACAATGTATTACATTCTTTTTTGACCCACCAAATAAATATGTTTTAAGTTTAAAAGTCTTAAAAGCAATAATGCTTCAATTTTTTTCCCAAAATAAACTATGTATTAGTAATTGAATATGAATGAAAGTGGAAGTGTTAAGAATGACACTGAACATCACGCTAAAGCTATATAATGCTTAACTGTTTCACTCAATTAACACAGTATATATGTCAGGGTCGTAACTAAAGCATCTTAGGTGTATATACAGAATCCATTAGTAAAATGTTGGTGTTTAATATAACTTGTAACGTCTGGAAATATGAATGAGGTCCAAAATAATTAGTTTACAGGAGACATTCCCCAAATTTTAAAACCTATAATTCCTAAGATGGCTAAACCTAATTATATGTTTTAGAAACACATTTTTGTGTTTTAGTTATTGTATGTATGCCTTTACAGTATGTACATGCTATATTAAATTTTTCAGTCAGTATCACACTACATGTATTAGTGATCATCTGATTGTAGTTAATTGTGAAGTTTTTGTGAAACTGAAATAAGTAAAAATGGCATATTATATATTAAAATGCATGTATGTTGAATGGTATTTAAAAGCTGCATACAACTTTACAATAAAGTCATTGTCAGGTCGCATGGGGCAGCGGGCTGGGTGCAGACTTAGTGATCGAGATCCCCGGCTGGGGTGCGAGCGGCGGCGGTAGTGGGCCCAC
>PDGT01000010.1:68185-79321 GCA_003671415.1 Megathymus violae
CGCCTCGACTACCGCCCGCCACACGGCTCGCCCGCTCCCAACTACACTGTGCCGGCGCGCCCCTCCACCATCAACTTTACTGGACTACCGGGCACTAAATACCACTTCATGCTCTACTACTCCAATGCCACGTTCGCTGATCTCCTTACCTGGAACCAGACCATTATTACAGGTAATCTTGAATGCAAATTACTAGTGTCTCTCCCCGCAGCCGGTCCCTCCTGTTGGAGGTCGCTGTTGGTCACTGAGCTTTTACTATCCAGTTTAATCTCGGAAGTACTTGTATGGTGATAGGGTATTTTACCCAGCTGACTAGCTACTATCCTCCTTTTAAAATTGACCCTGAAATGTTTCATACGTGTACCGGTCGCAGTGTCGGCGACCCAGTAATAAAACGGATCCCCGCTTAATTTTCGGTCGGCCACACTTCCGTGATGTCTTTGGGGTTACTGAAGTCCATGGGTCACGGTGACCGCTTGCCAGCAGGTGGCTCGTCTGCTCGTTTATCGACTAATTACATTAAAAAAAACTAGCTTCACTATCAGGATTATGTGTAATTACGAACTCACTTTTTCGTTTTTGATAATAATATTCGTGATCCATGTTAAACATTTAGGTATTTTGTCATTACACTTATACACTCAATGTTTTAGTACCATTTCAAAAAGATGCTTTATCACTGAGGAGATGAAACTGTGTAAGAATTATAAATAGTATGTTATTTTTTAGTGAAGCGCAACAAAACTTATAGAAGCAATTGCACGTAGTTTATACTGTACCGAAGGTACGTAATTTCCTTTCTGTAAAACAATATTGTCAATTTATCCCGTCGAATATTGTAGCAATATCATAAAATATTTTAACTTTTTATTCGTAGATATTTACAAAGATAACATAAACGATTACACATTCCTACTGTGTTCGCCTATGTTGCGGATGGCATTCACACACTATGTGTAAGAAACGTATCCCGTATCTTTTGTTCAGTATTCAAGGTCATGGCCAATTGAGCCTCGGGATCGTCACTCACGCCTGAAAGAGTATCGGCATATCCTAGTACGTACATCTGCTCTTTGTTGTAGGTTTGAAGTAAAATGTGAGTTGATGGCGAAGTATCAAGGGCGTTTCCGTGCGATAGAGAGCGTGTTGAAGCACGTTTCGTGTTGTTAGATTATTGCAAGTGTCGTTAGCTCATTACAGGTTTCCGTTAGATGGCAGTCGTCAAGTTTCACTGGGGGCCTTGGGGACACCTTTGAGTACTAGAACTTGAACAGCCAGTTGCATCTATACTGCTATAAATAGAGATTCGTGTTGTGTAGCGGGCAGCCGATGTGCAGTAGGCCTTTCATTGTAATCATATTTCTACTGCTAACAATGTCTCAAGACATAATATAATGAGATTTGAATCGTTAAATAATTATTTTCGTTGTGCCAAAGAAAACAGTTTACAGTCATTAAAATCTTGATTATTATTTCATATCATACTTCGACAATGAGTGTGAATAGAATTACAAGTGATTGTTAATGCATGAGTGCGACGCGGCATTGTGATGAGGCGTATTAACTCACGATCATTAGCGGTACAGTCTTGACCGCCTTCACATTGTACGATACGATACTGCATCGTACGACACTGCTGTATCATGTGAACGCGGCCGGTATTTAAGATAAGGTTTTCGATTAGAAGATTAGGGTTTATATTGTGCACACACCTGTTGCTTATCAATGTTATGTGGTTTTTAGAAAATTCGATTAACTTTGGTTTTTGTGAAACAAAATATAAAGAAAACTGATTAATTTTAATTAACTTTCGATTGCGTTTTCATATGAATTAAAATGCATGAAATGTTTTGAAGAGTGCCTGATATCTGAGTACACACATTTGTCCAGCGTAGGAGACAGAGACTACGATCCTTAATTCTAAAACCAATTAGTTGTGGGTTATGTAGAGGAATATATACGAAATACGTACCTACCCGCCGGGTGCCGCGTCGTTGACGTTATCCGCAGCGACATTAGATTGAAGTGCATACGTTCAGATATACGATCTCGAATATTCTAATGTACAACTGCCGAGTTCGTAACCGGATCCTGCGCGCGTGCGCTCTGCAACTCCTGTCACGCAATTTCTTCAGTTAATTTTTGTTCCAATAGCTTGGAAGTAATGCTTAATAAGAGTTTGTGATAAACTATCACATATCTAAATACATTCGCTTATCTTATTTTTTTTTCTTTTGTTATTTTTTTTATACAATTTTCAAGTAATCTACTGGGAACTCTGATGACGTGAGTGAAATATCGAGAAGCAGTTAGATTTAGGTGGCTGGTGGTAAGACCAGAGGACGGTGCCAATTGGAGGATGGCTATGGAAATTGAGCTTTTAAACTTACTAAATGAAATGAAAGATTTATTTCTTAATTTTTTCTGTGAAGTAGCGTAATACGACGAACGTAATCTTGTTTGTTGAATAATCTCATTAGTAATATAGTGACATGAGTGTCCAGCATCCCGAACTTGCCTACCGTCTTGTACTAACTTCAGATCTTATTGTGGCGGAAGCCGGACGAGCCAACACTATGAAGGTACCGTTTTAATGATGATGGATGCCATGTATATAACAATGCTAGCTGTAACCTTGAGCAGTTTATTACCATTATACCTACAACGCTTTATCTACAACGCTCCTTTTGATTCCCAGTTAAGTATAGAACTGAAATAACAATGCCTTTAATCGCTCTCTTTAGTTCTAAATCATGATTTGAATATGCCCATTGATATCTAATAGCAAAGGCGTCACCAACGTGCTTTCCAAGTAGGATCTAAGTATGTTAAGTATTATCTAATAATTTATCCAGCAGGAAAAATCTATTAGGTTGTTTTATAAACTATGCCTCGTCAGTTGCGAATACAGAGTCACCATGTAGTAATGCTTGATTGTCTCAATGATAAATGAATCCGTCTCTACGCAGCGCCGGAGCCGCCCACCAATCTGACTGTAACGCTGGGCCGGAACAAGCAGGCCACTATTTCGTGGTCGCCGCCCGCGCACGGGGATTACACCGGATTCAGATTTAAGGTAAGCCTTTTGTCATTCACAACAAACAATACAAAATGAACAAATATACGTGAACACACTCGCATCTCGCACAACGGATCCTTGTGTTGCGGATAGCAAGGACGAACGCACACGAGACCGATATCGTTATATGTATACATGACCTGAGAACAAACATCGGTCATTTAAATGTTTGCTCCGATCGGGATCCGAACACCGGACTCGTCGCTAGACAGACAGGGCCACTATTGATTTAACTGAACGGTTGTCGGTATATGTCTACGTTTAAAACTACAGAGTAGATCGTAAATTTCAAATTATTAAAAACTTTAATCAACCCAGTTACACTTGTCTTTATATCTGTTTAATGGCGTTTATATTTTAAAACATGAGTTTAAAGCTATTATCGGGCTAACGAAGTGCACAGAACGTGATAAATAAATAAAAAATTGAGTAAAAAAAATTTAAACATATCAAGAAACGTTGACGGTACATAAATACCGGAATTTACTGGTTTCAGCCAGTGAAGATCCACCATGCAACACACAATAGTACTGTGTCTAAAGAAGGCCTAGTCCTCTTAGATTTTATCGAAAGTGAACGCTTCAGTTGCATACATTATAAACTGTAGCTAGTGTGTTTAAGTTGCACCTTAGCGCGGACCGTGACAGCTCCGCTCAACATTTGAAGTGATAACTTTTAATACGCTAAACGAGTCCTGCATTATTTTGTTGCTATTGAACGTTCCTATACCTAAACGAATGAACTGAACGAATGTTGTAAGAAATATACAGAAATTTATGGCAGCCATCCTAAGCTATTCGTTTCTATTCAACATATATCTATGAAAGCGAATCTGTAGAGTTGGTGATTCATAGTATTTTAGTGTTTCCCGAATCGAATCCGGTTAGTTTTGTAATTGTTCTTCTAAAAAATAGAAATACGACCGCGCGCACGAGGCGTCCTGTGTGAAAGCACGCCACTGATATTGACCACTATTCAACGAAGTAGCGAGTCACGTTAGTGGCATTACAGTCTACCAGATCGTTCTAAGTCTTTAGGCAGCTTACATCTCGCAATTTGTCGGAATTAATAAAAGTAGCTAATGGTAATTTTAATAACAATTACGAGTGTCAACTTATACCTTCATGCATGATATAACGTTTGTATCAGTCAGTACTCAGCGTTCCTTATACTTAAACTTCGGAAATATTTTTGTCCTCGCCTAAACCCATTGTCGCACCTCCATATGTGAGCTGTATTTTGTTGATACTACTTAGTTAAATATTACTCTTAATTGTGCTGCGAGCTAAGTTGGAAATAGGTTTGCGAGTTTTTAAATGTCTGTTTTATTCTATGTGCGTGTCAGGTGATCCCGCTGACGGAGCGCGCCGAGGGCGGCACGCGCAACCTAACAGTGGAGGGAGCTGGCAACTGGACGTACACGCTGCGCGACCTGTCGCCCGGCGCCACCTACCAATTGCACGCCTCCACGCTGCTGCATGACAAGGAGAGCGCCGCTTACGCCTCATTCAACTTCACTACTAGTACGTATACACACAAGGACAAGTGTCATACTGTAAATGCGAGGTTACCAACTGCTCTATCTGTAGCGTCATCTTGTAACGCTCTGGCTCATCTGGCACATCCAGCTCTGGATATATGTCATTTTATAATAATGGGGACATATCGAAACGAGACGTCCGTAATAATCCATTAATAAACATTTACGTATTGAAATTATAACACACCCTTTAGTTGTTTCTTTGAGCCTTCTGATAATATTAAATCACGTCTCAGATTCATATGCCATCACTGGCAACACTCGTTGCCCGAAAGTTTTTGATTTGAACCTCTGTGTCGTAGTCGGATATATCCGTTTGAATTATTTGTCAAAGAAGCGCCATCGGTAACGATCGATGCAGATGTGAATTGTGATATGAACGTGATTTTCATCTTGTCCATGTTCATCGAAAGATCTACTCGTTGTGAGAAATCATTCAGACCTCTTAGCTTGGTACTGAGGCCCTCGAGCATTTCTGCCAGGATAACTAATGGATCAAATTGGAGGTGTGTGAGGTGTTATCTTGTTGTCCTTCAAATCCATCAGCTTGGACACGTCTTCCAATGCAGCAGTGAACACTTCTTAAGGGATAACATTCCCTTGCCTGACATCATTATGCAACCGGGAAGAGTTCTTCGTGTATTCATATTAACAAGATGGCTCACTTACTTATGTTACTATATTATTCTGTATGCTCTCTCTCCATATTATTGTCATATTTTGTGATAAGTATTTGTTTTTATAACTCACTGTCCCAAATTCTACTATTTAAAAAAACCTGTGTGTCCGTCCGTCTGTATGTATATCCTTCTACAACTAAAAAACGTCTTGACCGATCTTGTTGAAAACTTAGTATAAATGATGAACATGTGATTGCGTGAGTGATAAGCTGTATAGATATCGGGAGACTTTATGGTCATCATAATTAAATTTAATCATAATACTCTCTCAGAATTACGAGTGTTCAAGAAACTTCGTCCTTTGACTTTGCCCTATACACAGATCGTTGACGAATATTTGGAGCTGCGACTCCGCGCGTTTGTGGTCGTTACACGATTTGTATTATGTTGATATTTGCTTATTAATTCGTTTGTACTCTGATATAAATGTTGGGGACTGCACGCATAGTGCCAAAGGTAAGTAACGCAAACACGACATAAAAGGCCAGAGTCGCGATTAGTCTCGACACGGTTCGTTTGCAACGGCTCGTGTCGGTAACAATGAGACGTTTCAGAGTGTGACCAACCTTGCGGTGTTCTAATATGTAAGGCGCGGCGCGTAATTGAACGCAAACGATCGGACACCGAAGGTCTTGGACGGAGATATCCGTACGCGTATGACATTTTCTTTTGTAAGTATCTTCATTTAAATGCTAATTCCTTTTAATTATTATTCACTATCAAATTTTTCCGAAGGGGTTTTTGTGTGTCGTTTGTTGGTCCCACCCTTGTTATGTTAACAGACAGTTGTCTGTAAAATATTACTTTCAATGATAAGACATCGATTTCATGGAGACCAAAGCTAAAGCGGCTGCCAGAAAACTCGAGGTCCTCGCGAAGATGCGGCGGTACTTCACACCGAATCAGCTTTTAACCCTATACAAAGCTTAGGTCGGATCGTGTGTGGAGTGCTGTTGTCTTATTTGGGCTGGTGCTGCCAGTTCTCACCTATCAACTGGAGTCGTACAAAGAGGCTCATTGGTGACTAAGATCCGGTTGAAACCAATCATCAAAGCCTTGAGCACAGGCGCAGGGTTGCCAGCCTCTCAATCTTCTATAGGATGCATTTTGAAGAGTGCGCAGTAATTGTACGAAACAATTCCCCAATCGACGTTCCTCCATCGCACAACCCGACGTACTGCGAGTATGTCCTTATATCGTGAACATCTCCCTGTGACAACTGGAATAGCTTGCCCGCGGAGCCCGCGTCGGTGTATGTACCTGGGGTACATACGACGTGGGAGTCTTCAAGAGGAGGGTGAATAGATTTTTATAAATTAATGCGCTTAATATCTTAGATGTCGTCACCACTTACCATCAAATGGGATCTTTGTTAAACGTTAACTTATGTAAAAAAAACGCAATTCGTATATTATCTACTGTGTTAAATCAAAATGGCATAGAGTTATTTTACTGCAAGTACGTAAGAATTTCTCTGTGTTGCATTCTGTCATCGAAATAATATAAATCACCGTAAAATATTTATTCGGTGTGTATGTTATGAACATTAACATCGTTTATTGTTACCAACGAATTACACATGTCACATGTCACAGAAATAGCTGTGTTTATGTATTTTGTGATATTAAATGTTAATATTATTTTTGCAATGCAGCCGACTGAGGACAAGCCGTGAAGTAAGTAAAATTTTACCACGTTTAAAAATACCGATACTCTGACATTCCTATCCAGCTCGAAATGAGAGATAAATGTTGATTCTAAGCCCTAGTGATGTAAGTTGAACGTAAATATTACAACGGACTGTCTTTCCTAATATCACAACACCACGTTGTTAGGCAACATTGTTCTGATTACAATTATGTTGTCGTCATGTTTTCTTTGTTCCTTCAGAAATGTGTAAATTAATGTCACGTGATTACCTAGAAACGTATTTGTTTCACGATTGAAGCCGATAGCCGCGTCGTATCTATTAGCCCGGACAAATTAAAATGAACAAATATAATAACATTAAATTAATTTGTGGAAACAAAAATGATTATTTTATAATCTGAACGAGTTAAATTCGAAAAAATTGTTCTCTACTTCCCGAATTCATATCGATCAATATCTTGAATAAATTTTGCAGCACACAGTTTGCAGCTTAGGCTGTGCATAAGTCAGATATAAATCAGTCGGTTTCTACTTTTGTAAAGCATGAAAGTTGATGTATTTATGTTTGTGAAATACGTTGTGTCTACAAAATGTTTCCTTTTAACAAGTACACGCAAGACATGGCTCAGATATGTAGTAAATAAATACCTAGTCAACATTATCTAGTTGGCGTCGATCAGTAGGCGTGTGTTCACCAAGTGCGCTATTGTTCTTCATTTGCACAGCTACACACACATAAACACACACGCGCACACACACACACACACACATACGGACACACACGGACAGAGTCCAAGGACCTACAACGGGAGAATCCGTTCGTTATAGCCTCGTGGTTGAACAGGTTTAGGGGGATGCACCACCAGCAGGGAATAGTTTTTAACTTACAAGTTTTCCGTTAAAATCGCAATCTATGTTGATGGTTCAATAGATTATATTTTACATGTTCATCGTCAGAGCCGCTTTGCATCGGTTCCATATCGTCGGTGAAGTCGTCGAGAACCATATAATATAATGTATAGTGTTTTAAGGTATATATTTTGTAAGCGTGACAATGTTACGGGCGGTCGTTAAGAACAAGGATACATTGTGGTGTCGTTTATGTACAAAAGTGCATGAGGTTGAATGCAAATTTTTGCAAAATAACTTATTTCAATACACTGTAGATAAACGAGCACGTGCATAGACATAATGGGTAATTTTGTTATGAAAAACTTGCAATTATTTGTAATTGCAATCGATTGTTGGTGTTTATTGTCTTCGTATCAAATCGGAGATCTAGTAGGACGGAGCATTTAAGTGGTCACTGCTGCCTACGTACGGCCCCAAAACAACATTCAAAATTTAATTTTAGAAGCAGGCATAATACTCCACGCAAATAAGAACCTTCTCGCCGTGCATAACTGACTGATGATGAATTGAGTGGTACGGAGTCCGGTTACCTGCAACAGGTGGGACCTGTCGCCATCGCTTCGTTCTTCAGCAGGCTGTACCAGCGCCAGGGGAGGTTGGATCTTGGAATCGACAGTGCACGTCGCTTATATGCCAAACTTAATTGTAATGTTGTTTTAGTATTCACAAACTCGTTACGTGTACAATGGTATGTCTAGATAGATAATATATCGTGTCGTCATTTCAGAGCCGAACACCCCAGGCAAGTTCATCGTGTGGTTCCGTAACGAAACCACGCTGCTCGTGCTCTGGCAGCCGCCGTACCCGCCCGGCGCATATACACACTACAAGGTAAACTAAAAGTTTAATATTCTTTATAGACTACACTAGGTTTTTGTGCTTACAGGGATCGCGCAGTTTTCGCGCTGACCGTATAGATAATTGGACTGAAATATAACAAAAAATAAGCATAGAAACAACCGAATTGAATCACAGGGAATTAATATGAATCGGTCGGTTGTGTGGGCAGGTGTCGATAGA
This sequence comes from Megathymus violae, assembly GCA_003671415.1. Classification (NCBI taxonomy): domain Eukaryota; kingdom Metazoa; phylum Arthropoda; class Insecta; order Lepidoptera; family Hesperiidae; genus Megathymus; species Megathymus violae. Next base: position 77,067 of record PDGT01000010.1, read on the forward strand.
GCCGCGCGACGCGCGAGATTCGGAGCTGTACGTGGAGAAGGAGGGCGAGCCGCCGGGGCCGGCGCAGGCCGCGTTCAAGGGGCTGGTCCCGGGGCGCGCGTACAACATCTCGGTGCAGACGGTGTCCGAGCCGCAGCTGTCGGCGCCCACCACGGCGCAGTATCGTACGGTGCCGCTGCGGCCGCGCAACGTCACGCTCGACCCGCGCTCGCTCACCGAGACCTCTTTCCGTGTCACGTGGCTGCCGCCCGCCGAGCACAGGTATAATACCGATATGTTTCACAGTGTACCCGTTATTGTTATTTATATAATTTTATGTTATAATGTTATATCATTTTTGAATAAAGTTGGGTCAGCAATATAAAAATGAAGAATCTTGTACGGGCAAGCGCGTACATTGCACTTTTCATTCGCATTGCAACATCATCATTTTATAAAATTCATTATGTAGTTTAATTAGTTTTGTATTCAGTACGATTTCGGTCATCAAGAGCACCGCGTGATACTCAAATTTCATATTCCATACAATCATTATTTCAGTTTAAGTTTTGTTTAATATAGTGATTTATCTCGTATTTTATCTTTTATTTAATAATCTCAATTAGTTACGGCCAGTCCGTACAAATCTAAATACAAATAAATTAGCTATACGTTTCGCTATAACTCATGATTCATCATTGCCCGGCTAGTAACTAGCTATTTTTTAATGTGTAACAGAAAATAAACAATTTGATATAGCTTTTTATAATACTTTGTCACCAATCGCTCGCGAGTATATCTCTGTTTAAGTCTAGATCTGCGTATGTTGATATAAATCTTCTTCTTTTCTTTTAATACCAATCCCTCAGAAGGTACATGTCCGTATTTCTGGTTCGAGTCCGACTCATACAAATGGAGAATGAAAAATATACAGTGCACTTAAGTGCAGTATATATGTAGATAAGTCTTCAACCATTAAATTCCATGTTGGCGTTTCACGTATTTTTTTATTTCAATTAACAATTAATTCGTATCAAAACTGAGTATTCGCTGTAACATTTTGATTGTAGATTGGTGTAAATTCTGTGTAAAAGTGAAAAAACTACTTACTTCCAGCAAAAATTGGTTTGCTCTGGCGTAGTTTATCGTTTTTGACATACGAGCAAATGGATGTCACTTTTGATGAAATCAAACCCGTCGTTTATCCCAACTACCACATTTCTGGGTACTTTACAGTCACAGTTACAGCCGTACTTGCAGAGCTCTGAGTGATGTGTTCGCTGTAATCGACGTGCGTCACATACACCGACCCCAATTAAAATGCTCGCCGGTTTCCTTAATTGTAACTTATTATATTGAATGGGCTCGTCGTTGCAATCGTGTTGTAACATGTCAGTTTCATGGATCGTACGTAACATTTATTATAAGTTGAAAAATGTTTGTGAATAGAGTACAGTGTTGTGTTTGTGTGTTCTATTGCGCGATTGGATGTTTAGTTTCGAGGTATCGGTATTGTGTTCACGAAGTTAAATTCGATATACAAGTTTGCAAATATGTAATGATCACATTTGTAGTTGTGTAAAATTCAAGATTCGCGAATAGTCGTAATAGGTAAGACTAGTGGATATGTCTGGCCGGCTGTCGACCTCGAGCTCCTCGTGTATTGCCATCGGCGAACGTTTGGTATTTTATGATAACCTTCGGAAATATTCGGAAGAATATCCTATGATCTTAGTAAGCAAATTGTTTTTACCGTTCTCGAGATTATGTTGTAGGATCTGTTGGACATTACATTAAAAATACTCGATTCCTTGAATTTGAAAATTGTTCGCTGGTTACAGCAATACGCTGCGTGAGACGCGAGCGACACCTGCATGTGTACTCAATTTAATCGCTAATAACTTCCGCATGTTAATCAAAAATGTTAACAGATGTTTAAAATTATGTACAGTGTTAGGAGATTTTTAAATATTGCTCAAACCGATTGTAAACGGTGTTTTCCTAAACGGGACAGGACAGAGCAATCTGAACATGATTCCATTACGATTTTTAATTTAATAACAAAAAGTTACAACTTTTTATAATCAAGGTGTATACATAAAGCAGTTTGAGTTCCACAACTAATTCGTGCACATTTTAAGCTTCCGTTCAATTCGGTATTCACTATGCGTTTTCGTGTGGCGTGCAGTGAGTTCGAGAAGTATCAGGTGTCCGTGTCTGCGGTGGGCGCGGGCGGCGGCGGCTCGGGGGGCGCGGGCGGCGGCCCGCGGCGGCTG
>PDGT01000010.1:89799-107028 GCA_003671415.1 Megathymus violae
CCCCCGCCGCCCCGGCCCCGGCGCCCGCCTCGCGCCCCGTCCGCGTTGCCGATTTCCTCGACCACTACCGCCTCATGTCTGCTGACTCCGACTTCAGGTTAGTGTGTATTGGAATTTTTGAATACAATATACGTTGCCCTTGTCTTAATAAACATAACCAAAGCCTTTGATTTAATTGTCAATCTTGACAACTTGTAATTAAAGTATCTACTTTACTGGATAAATTATAGTACAAGTGTAGTTTGGAGGGCTTGTTAATGGCTCAAGCCATATTCACATGAGAGAGAATGTGTAGAAACGCGTGGGTGCTCAGGAAGATACAAAACAATGTCTGGTCAGAAATCTCATTTCTTGCACAATAACGGAGTACCGGAAGGTATTATTCTAGGTCCCGTCTTATTTTTTATCTACAGAAATGACTTACTGAATGCAGTCTGTCAAATATATATACTTTTTTCTGATGACACTACTTCAACAATTCAAACATGGGTATTAATACCTATATAGATGCATGACAAGTACTTACAAAAATAGATTTATCAGAATTAATGGAAAAAAACTAATTACTTGCAATTTTATATTAACAAAAACGTCCGCTTGATTTAAATATTTGGTACAAAATGAATAAATTCGCGGACTTGTTATCAAATAGCGTATGATCCCTCCCTATACTTGGAAGGCACCTACACAAGGGTCAAGAACGAGAGTTAGTTTTATTTACTCGTTATGCAGAGCGAGTCCGACTGTAGCAAAAGCAATAGTTTCAATGGTATAATACGAATATGTGAACTTTTTATGTAAAATAAAGGATTGTCGTTTACAGAGTAATTCGATTATATCTTTTAGGGCCTTTATGACGCTAAATGCACATGCCTTAATCGATTCATGTCCATATTTTTTAGCAACTACACTGACCTCCTTGTATATAGTGGATACATAAATATTTGTATACAAAGAACTGGAAAATCCTAACAATGGTACAGTTCAAAGTAAGGGTCTTATAGTTTTATAAAATTTAACGATGAAACAATTTCAGTTTCGATTTTGTAATTTTACAGCCCCAGTGCAGATGTTAGATTTTAGTTTGTATTGCCGCGGTTCTGTACCCGTCACTAGTAAACCGATAGCGAGTACCGTAGCTCTAACCGTACCGTGACGTCGACACGGCAGGTTCAGCGAGGAATTCGAGGAGCTGAAGCACGTGGGGCGCGAGCAGCCGTGCACGGCGGCCGACCTGCCGTGCAACCGGCCCAAGAACCGCTTCACCAACATTCTGCCGTACGACCACAGCCGCTACAAGCTGCAGCCGGTCGACGACGAGGAGGGCTCCGATTACATCAACGCCAACTACGTGCCCGGACACAACTCGCCGCGCGAGTTCATCGTCACTCAGGTGCGATTACGATACGTTGACCTTGCGTGGCGTGCGCCAATGGGCAGTTGGGAGCGAGTTCGGGACTCGAGATAACCCTTTATACTCAACAGCCTCCGGATGTTAAGCGCAGGGCGTTTGGATTTAAAAGGCACACTCCAAACATTCAACGTAGCAGTCGACCCCTGGTTGCTCGAGGGTCCGGCTTTAAAGCTCCCGCGAGAGTGAGTCGGCCACCAAGCGATCGGCGAAGGAGGGCGGGAACCCTCTAAGGTGTGGATAAAAACTTTCAGGTCGCGCGCCACCAAGTCATTTCTGGCGCAGCGATAGCCTCCCTGAATCATCCGTAGGGTTAGGCTCTGCTGTCCTTGCAGACGTTCGCGCTGCAACCTAAAGACCAACCCCTATAAAGTTGGCGACGCGTAAGTCAGTCGGGACCAAACATACAGCTTATAGATTCTGGTTTTGATTCTGATCGATAGCCTGGATACCAACAGCAGCCGGAGCATCGCTCGTGCCATGTACGCCTAGTGCACGACAACGAACGATCGATGTTGCATTCTAGGTACTTGACCGCTTGCTGCCTTCCACTCTGTGTCCCGTCCACGGCGACTCAACGGCGCCAGCTTGAGTCATTCCCGGCTGAACAAAGCGGCGACAGTTTTATCAATATTGGCTGCTATTCACCACTTATATGTTGAGTTAGACGGTGGTGGCCATCATAGATGACCACTGGAAGGGGACTTAATGGCGCCATATAACTTACAGGGCCCGCTGCACTGCACGCGCGACGACTTCTGGCGCATGTGCTGGGAGTCGGGCTCGCGCGCCATCGTTATGCTGACGCGGTGCGTGGAGAAGGGCAGGGAGAAGTGCGACCGGTACTGGCCGTACGACACGCGGCCCGTGTACTACGGCGACATCGCGGTGACGGCGCTCAACGAGAGCCGCTACCCCGACTGGACGGTGACGGAGCTGGCGGTGTGCCGCGGCGCCGAGCAGCGCGTCATAAAGCACTTCCACTTCACCACGTGGCCGGACTTCGGCGTGCCCGAGCCGCCGACGGCGCTGGCGCGGTTCGTGCGCGCGTTCCGCGAGCGCTGCCCGCCGGACGCGCGGCCCGTCGTCGTGCACTGCAGCGCCGGCGTCGGCCGCTCCGGCACCTTCATCACGCTCGACCGCGCGCTGCAGCAGGTTTTGTCTCACGTTTCACTCATTCAAACACGAGGTAGTTTCTATCAAGTTAAGTGGTTGAAATTCGGAACGTACGGGAGGTTGTCAGTGCTACACGCGTGCGAGTGTCCACTCGCAGCTTAAAGAGCTAAAAACATTCGCGAACACATTTCTTAGTAGTTACTATAAAGCAGACAAACGCACAGACAAAATGAATTATGCGATGCGTACATAAATACAACACGCGATTTCGGTAAGCCCGCTTGTTTATTGGTTCTTCTACAGCACTGAAACAACAGTATACACTATGAGGTGCAATTATGAGTGTCTCCATGTAATGTGAGTCATGACACACCTTCGAACGGCATCAGATGTTTCAACCCTCTGATTTTCCGCTACCTCCGCTAACTCCTATTTCTATCTTGTGGTGAATAATACCCGTGGAATTACTGACGTCCATGGTTGGCGGTGACCATTTATCATCTGGTAGTTCGTCGGTCTCAAATTATATCGATCCCCACTCGAGGAACCGAAACTCTTGACCACTAGTGGGTACCGTTAATGGGTCGATTGAACCAGATGCCGCATCAATTCAATTGCTAATTATCACACGCAATGGAAACGTGCTCGAATTAACCATTTTTGATGTTAATGTATAATATATTCAAATTAATTAATATATTTATAAGCTAAGTTAGCTGTGATATCTAGGACACTTTACAGTACATAAATATGAAATAATATAAATTAACAGTATTAACAACAAAGTGGAGTAGTCTTGGAAAGAAATATGATTAAATTGTCTATCGACGTTTATCAAGTGTAATATATTTCACAATTTCTCGGCGAACATTACATTACACCTGGTGTCTGTCGGCAGCTGGCGGCGCACGCAGAGTACCTGGACATATTCGGGATGGTGCACGCGATGCGGCGTGAGCGCGTGTGGATGGTGCAGACGGAGCAGCAGTACATCTGCATCCACCAGTGCGTGGTGGCCGCGCTCGAGGGCGCCGACCTCGCGCCGCCCGCGCCCAACAACCACCACCTCAACCCCGCCTTCGAGGGTAAGGAACTACCGCTATACGAACGATATTACACGATTCATTTAGAGTAGAGAGCACGGCTCCTCCGGAATATAGAGAAAATATAGACGCGCGTGTGTTCACATAAAGACAAGCCTAATCTTTGGATGTGCGCAAACGCAAAATCCATATCAAATTTAATTTCATTCCATAACACTGTGGTAAATGGAGGTCGTATTAAAATGCATCATGTTCCCGATGGAAATTTGTTTCATTCAGTTAAAATTAATTAGTTATTAATATGAGGTTGTTCCGTACAGATACAAACAAAGAAGCTAATGGACTAGTTATTCCGGGACAGCCCCACGGTTAGGCGTCGCGCTCCCGGGTTCTCCCTGTCCATGAAATCGATCTGAAATTTAATTAACCTACAGTAGCGTGACGATTTAAAATGTATATTAGAAAATATAAACAAGTAAAGCGTTGAACGTTTCACTACATGGCGCGGCGGTCGCCGCGGCGCCTCAAGTGGGTATTCGAAAGAATATATAAAGAGTCACTTCTAAATGTATGTGTACGTTTAATTTCTGTTTACATTCAAAGTATAAGGTCTACATGAATCGTGTGGTATCGCCGTTGGGCCAACTCGAGTTAAACCATGTAGTAACACGTATGTCCAGGCGTATGCGTCGTGTTCGAGCCGTGCGCCCCGCGCGCGCCCGTGGACGCCGAAACCATCTGTGAAACTGTAACGAAGCGAAATCTGACATTATAAGAACTAGACTAGTTAAATAAACGTTCACCGAGCGCTTGTGGGATGAGCTGTACGTCTGTCGTCACACTAGACACGCTCGAGCTCTCTGGCCCAAGGTGACTCGCGCTTAGGGTTGCCAACGGATGGTCTTGAACTTATATTATTGATGTAATAAAAATGTATACTTTGATAATTTTCATTTACTGGAAGACATCTTAATTTAGTATATCAAAGTACGGTATAGTGTCATTAGGGGACAATATATCAATTATACTTAGCATACTTTTAATAATTGAAAAAGAAAATATGCAATTTGAGGAAAAAATACGTTGGCAACCCTGCGTCTGTATAGCCCTGTGCGTTATAACGTTGAGCTGTGAACTGTGATCGTTTCTAGCGCGATGAGGCGGCGCCGCGCGCCGGCGGGCGGCGGGCGACACGTGAGTGCGGCTTGTGGATCGATCTCACTTCTATATCTTTATACGATCACTAAAATCGTAACTTTCCTCTGACTCTGAACGCACGCACTCGTAACATATACCCGTAACGCCGCAGCTGACTCACATAATATAAAGGCGCTTGAGACGTACGACAGTTCTGCGATTGTCACAAAAAAAATTAAATGTTATCGCAGCTACGCATCCAGTGTGTTTGTATTGTGGAGATGAGTGAGCGCCGCCCATCAGTTTGTCGTCACCTCGGCGTCACCCGTCCGCTTCGTGTGTGGAGTGTTTAGTTTAGCTTGCAGACGACGAGGGCATCGCGGAGTCCGGCATGTGAGCGGCGGACCGGATCACCTCTGTCCTGTACTTAACGCATCTCCTCATCAAATTTTCGTGCTTTTATGATAAGCACTTTTGACGTATTTTTGTAAAAATGTACATTTTATGTATTCTAGAAGGACACAGTTACTTTAACATATTGTATATAATCTAAAGTAAGTTAATCTCTAACCGTAAAGTGAATCATCTTAGTTAAGTTGTAAATGTTTTACAAGATTCAAACATTAACGATACCCTTACGAAACGTACTTAATGAGAAAACTAAATGTGAAATGTGTACATACGCGAGAGTAGCTACCGATTGACATGTATATTTATATATATTTTTATACTGTTATAAATAATAAAAGAAATGTAAAGTTTGAAACAAGGTGCAAGGTAAGTCATGACCGTTTGAATCTCAAAATTGTACTTAACTGTTCTTTTACACTAGTTATGTAAGTGATGACAAGGATTAAATCGTTTTTGGGTGTCGATGCCGAGCTGAGGGGCGTTTTATCTGCATTTTTTTTTTTTGACGTAATTTGTGTTGTGAAAGTATGTTTACACGAGCAAAACATTATGCCTACAACATGCAATACATTATGTTTGGACACAACTTGCATTATAAATGCTTCTAATTCCTTTGTAATGAGGAAGAAATTGAGTATGTTTGGATTATTACAGGTATAATAACTAATACAATTATATTTTTATACTGGTTACTTTCTGTAGTTTTATTTTATCTAACAGTCGATATAATACTTATCAGATTTTATGACACTAAGAGTACTAGGGAAAATAATTTATGGAGTTCAAATTCAAATTCATTTAATCATATAGGTATTCAGTAAATACAGTTATGAACGACATTTTTTGCTTCTACCACCGTTTCGAAAAGGTGCTTTAACAATGAGGAGAAGAAACGGCGAATGAAACTACTCAGCACATTTTTTAAAGAACACATGGTAATTACAAAGATTTAAACCTGTGCGGAACTGGTTTCGACACTAATTTTGTCCAGGCATCCTTGTCATTCATGTACTCATAGTATTACTCATTACTCACGTAGTAATCTTAAAGCTGTTTATTCTATTTTGTTGATATAAATGTAGAAGACGAGAAAGCGTTTCATATAAGTGTCTATTCGATCCCTAGCTCAAATTGAGTTAAGTAAACAATAGTTCATCGATCACAAATGCACACCAGGATTCCCTGTGTTGCAGATGGTATTCAAATATGACATCACACACCCCTCACCCCAGAATAAACATTTATCTATCACATAATTGTTTGCCCATTCGGAAATCTAACTCGAGATATCGCTTGGCGGATAATATCACGCTTGTGGTATCACGCTCAACTGGCCTACGGAGTCAAATTACCATTTTAGTCTTATTGTATGTATATAAATGTATTGCCAGTGGTGAAAACTTAGGACGAAATAGTTGTTAAACAAAGCAACTTGTAGTATGGCGGCAATGCTACTCGCAAAACAATCTTAGAGTTATTGTATCTGCAATTGTATTATTTTTAAATATGCCCCGGTGGTGGCAATTACTGTTTTAACTGTCACTCGATGTGGTTAGTTGTTAAAACGTATAAGATGCGTCTCCGTTATCATTATTGGTCATGTCCCTTAATAGTCTGTATTATGGTGCAAATACACTAGTGTCATTGTCTATAATATACAAATTACTCTATAGACGCGATTTGCTTGTACTCTATCGTTATAGTTTTCATGCAATTAACACGAGCCGTATACACTACGGTATCGTATTTTTTTGGAAATGACAGGTAGGTCTTCCATTAACACAGTTTAAAATCACACGTTTCAATGCATAAATTTTTTCTTAAATTTAATAATTTTTATTCTTACTGTGAAAAAAGCAAAATATATCGAAAGACATTCAAAAGAATATAAAATAAAAAATGTCATTAATGTGATATGTCAGGTGTTTTAATGTATTTTAAAATACCATTTATGATATATTGCATTATATTAATAAACGACTACTTATTATACTTCTGAATAAATAGCTTTGACATAAAATATATTTTTTCTAGAATAAATCAAGCTATGTGGCCCATAAAAGAATCTCTAATAAAATTGTTCAAATTTCCAGCCAGTGCAAGTATCAACTAAATCACTGTTCATAAGAAGTATATGCAATATGAATAGGTATTTAAAATTTAATGGATAATTTTGAACGTGTAATTAGGTTCAAGACTCAGCGTTGATTTTTTAATACCTATACTTTCAGAATTTACTTACGAACTACGTATTTCTAGATATATACGATGACCACAGTAATAGGATTATTACTGTGCAGTACATTAAACTATTAAAATTTAATTTATTTCTAATTATGTATTTCGCTTTTTTATAAGATGTTTTAAAATAAATAAAATAAAACCTTTTTTACTTTTCTTGTAAACCGCTACTCAAAAATTACCTAAAGGAGATATTTCTATTTAATAATAAAACTAAAACCAACCAAATATTAATATTTTGGTTCATAAACTTTCACGGCACTTTTTCTATTATTGCTATTTAAATACTATATTAAAGCCACAGAGTACATTAGCTGCACCGCGCGCTTCGTTCCACGCTCCTGCAACATGGCTGATAGTCTGCAACCGTTTCGCGCTCGAACATAATCATATACAAACCATTAGTCATCATTTCGCTTCAGGAAAACCTACGCCTAACGTTTATAAATAGCACCTGTATTGTTTTAAAAATCGGTTTTTTAAGCGTATGAATACGAAACATTAATTTATTATAATAGCTGCAGCATAATAATCAAAATTTCATTTGCTACCCTCTTAATATAATGTTCATATTAACGTTTATATCTATTTTGCGGTAACAGATCCATTTCCTGGGATCAAATGTATCCTATACATAAATTACTAATCTACCAAGTTATTAATATATCACTCGTATCGGTTTATTAGTTTTAATATGATATGTGGTGAGACAGCCAGAAAGGTAAATTTTCAAATTAATGTTTTGATCTTTATATTGATAATATAGGCTATCTACAATAAAATTTAAAGATAACAAAAATATTTAATGTTTACATTTAGCCTCATTACAATTTCATTACTAGTATATATAATCGGGGAACCAAAATCTGCTAAAATAGCAGAAATCTACTAAATATGGTCACACTAGCAATAGAAGTAATTTCTCCCTGAATTCCTCCGATACCACTAATATATACCTATCACGATTTTTCTCAAATTATAGAATTTATGGGATTTATCCGAAAGGTTACAATACAATACAAGGTTACAAGCCTTGGAGGTGTAATAAAATTTGAACACATAAACCAAAATCTTTGTTCCCAATTTAAACAAAAATAAAACAGATGTCTTGTCTATGTTCAAATTGACATTTTTATTCTTCTTCTATATCTTGTTAATCTGTATTTTCGTTTCATTGTGTGTTGTGGTGGATTTGTCTGTTTATAATACAAATTACGATTGTGGACAGTAGTGTGCGTTCAAAGGAACTCGCTTGTCGCGTTGCGGTGCGTGTGCTTTCTGCAATTGACTTTCATCGCCTCGTAAGTTTGTGAATTTACTATTTTATTGTGTAATTAGTGTACTTAACGCCAGTTGTTCATTCCCCAAGTATGGAATTTGCGGTGGTTCAATCGAAGTCCGCTAGAACCACTGGATCGGATCGTGTCGATGCGTCACCTTTGTGAGCCATATTACAAGTTCCTGTTATTCTAGAATCCATATACATTTTTCGTGTCCTTAAGGTGTCCTCATCGAAGGTTTCTTTCGGATACATCGTAGGCCACAACATTCATGAATCTAACGAATGCAAGTTGCATTCTAACCTCGTACGAAAGCGAGCGGGGAGGAAGCGATGTATCGCAGGAGAGTAGCGAAGCGAATTGTTTCAGTGGCAGCGAGCGGCGGGGCCGTCGGGTCGCCCGCGTCTTCTCGCTTGTTAACCCACCTAGTGACTCGGAGCTAGCCGTTATTGATGGCGTTGGCGGTCCTCCCGTATAGGAATCCTCAACCAATCTCTCAAACGTAGGTTGAACTTTCGGTGGGTGCTTAAGGCGGTACGGGGTGTATCATATATTTTACCATGAAATTTGTAAATCATAGGTCTTGTTTAATAAATTTTTTGCACAAAAATTTATTACTTGTTTAAAAGTATTTGACTTAATTCATCTTATTTCATCATGGATAATTTTTACTGTAGGTACATTACCCAACAAATTGGCCTTCCACCTTAATATGTCTAATACATCGTGTACATGCTTTTATTATGACAAATAACTTAACAGACTGTTGAATTTACACAATAGGTTTGTAACACAGTAAAGTAAATGTAGTTTGTAAAACAGTAAATTGACAATTTGTAGTTAGTTGATTAGAAATACATTCAGTCTTAAGCCTAAAAGGATTAGTAAAAACTAAAATTTAAAACAATTTCATATTTCTATATAAGAAAAAATTGCAGTACTAGTTCAAATTACCTAAATTATCACCACATCATCTGTTACCATATTAGAGTGGTGTGTAGTGTTGGTACATACTTACATACACCATATAAACTATAAATTTTAAATATTATCGACTCAGTTGCCTTTTTACAATTCCATATTATTAAGGTAAGGTGTACTTGAGGTAAACATTGTTGGAACTCTCTTATAGGTAAGTACATTGTATATGCTAAATCACAAATAAATTAAAGTTGTGAATATATAAAGACTGAATATTTTGAAACTGCTATTAGGTATAATATGTTTGTAAATTTTTTTGGTGATATTTTAAGATGAAATGTATTAATTTGTTCTTGTATCTATTTTGCGCAATGCAATTTTTGATGTCAAGGATATCACAAGTGAGACATTGAACCAATATAGTTACATCATAATTAGATGAATCCTAAAAAGCCTGATTTAAACTGGCAGTAAACCTAATGAACGCGTAATAAAAGAGAAGATCAGAAAGTTCGCGGAGAAGGAGGAGACTCATACGCGAATATGTATAGATGTGTGTCAATATTGAGCAAGGAGGACGGGGCCTGAGCGAGTAGGTCAGGCGGCAGGCCTAGGCGCGGGCGGGCGCGGCGGATCTGGGTCAATGGTGGCCGCGCCACGGCCGCTGCAACTGGGTCACGCGCCCCGCGCCTCCCCGACCTGCGCCCATTGCGCTTTTATTTCTATGCGATTATGGATCTGCCCTTTCGATCACCTCTCTACTCTCACTCGGTTCTCTGACTGTATCGATCGGTGCCGCACCGCAAAATAATCCCTATACTTTACGTCTTTAAAATCTTATTCTGATACATCGATTTGGCAGCATCCTAGACTAGATATTTATGTTTTGCTTGCTTGATAATTTCTATCTTTGCTCTAGGCGTTCACAAGGAGCCCACGGTTATTAATGTCTCATTCGATTGAATCTTTAATTAGTCCATGTCGGTCGAGGTAACGATTCAAATCGATAATGGGCACGTTTTTATACTAATTTTATACATTCATATGTCTATACGGCTGTCACGGGCACTGTGTTAGCTCGACGCAGCCGCAGGTGTCTGAGAGCTGCTGCCGGGATTGCCCAGATCTTGACCTTGCGCTACGCTCGCATGCGAATGACCTCGTCGACTGATGACAGTAGAGTTGAACGAAAGTCACTATACGTTTTAGAGAGGATATTTTTATACTTCACGAGCTATGTTATTGCGCGATTGGTTTCTACTTTTAAGGTTGCTTTCGGAACCACACAAAATCAACATTGTAACTAGACAAAGAGTTCGTTGTATACTCTTAACACGCCCTCGCGGAAATATTGTTATGTTCACAAATACCAACCGAAATTTAGAAATCCGTTACTCTTTCATATTACTTGTATACCACATATTAATTAACCATTTAATGGTTTGATTTTCTAGCTTGATAACTAGAAACATACTTATTGCAGTAACTACAAAAGCCCTAAAAATAATTCTTACTAACCCATTAACAATGCTCCCGTACCAACATTTATCTTGATCCATGTTAACGGATAATAAATGTATATGTATAAAGTGTCATCTTAAAACGTATCTTGGCGTTCTCAAGATGTTGCTATGGACGAACGTGAAAAAAAAAGTAAAGACATTAATACATTTAAAAATATTTCAAGCTTAAAAATTTAGAATATTTAAATTTGTTGATATAACTTAGACACACATAAGGGGAAATAATAATATAACATAAAGCTATTATGTACAAATTCCTAGGTCACTACGTAGTGTTCAGTGCAAGGTAGTTGCCAAGATTAAGTCTAAGTTACAGAAGGAGTGTTCTTCTTGCCAGGAACGTCCATGTTCTAAATATTGTTCAATATAGCCAGACTATTGTTTTCAATTCATATTCAAAATCATTTAATCATTTAGGTATTCTGTAAATAAACTATGCACGTAATTTTTTGCTTCTATTACCGTTTCGAAAAGGTGCTTTAATATTAAGGAGCAGAAACGCCGAAAGAAACTCCTCGGCACATCTTTGAAAACAACACACGACAATTACAAAGTTTAAACCTGCGCGGATCCGTTTTTGATATTATTATTTCCAGGCATCCTTGTCTATAATCTGTGCTTTAACTCGTCACTCAAAAGTTCCAAACTCACATATCAACTTTAGAACTTTATTGTAAAAACGAACTCCAAGCCCCATAAAAGGAAAGCTAAACAGTTTGAAGGCGATATGAAGACGTAACCAAATTATGCCAATTTTTTGTTTCACGATTGTGTATATCACTTTTCTGCTTGTACATATTTCAATTTCTTTTAATAAATACTAAATTACTATAAATATATTGACTGGCTACAGTGAGTAAACCTATTTCTTGAAATTTTTCCTTAAAGATTCACATAACTGTAATCTATATATAGCTCTGACCGCTCTTTTCTGTAATACAAATATTAAATCAATATCTGCTGATTTACCCTACATTAGGATACCATAAGACATTAGACTATGGAAATAGGCAAACACGTCTAGATGTCCCTAAGTCTGTAATCAGTCTTATCTTTCTCATAGCCTAAACAGACTACTAAATTTACCTACGAAAACCGATATACGGGCGCCCCACTGAAAATTACTATCTAAGGTGACACCTAATAAAACTGTGGATTGTTCCATAGTCAATGTTTCATTATTTAATTTAAGGATTTTACCTACTTTCCACACCTTTGGTAGTGCAAACCCTATACACTAGAATTCAAAACTAAATTGTTTATGGTAAATAAATAAGTAAGTAATAAGTAAATAAACAAATAAAAAATGATAAATATACGTTTTTATGCTGTACTTGTTATAATATTACTCTAAAGAGTAATAACAATTTAGGTTCAATATGTTACAATGTTAAATTCATACTGAGTAATTTTAGAGAATTTCAATTGGAAAATACCACCATTTACCATATCTTATTTTCATCATCTTATTTTTTATTAGTTACTCACTTTTGCTTCTCTTTGAAAACCTATGCCTTACAATTACTAAAAGCAATTGCACCTGAATCCATTAATGTTAATTTTTATAATTCATTTAATAAATATCATATTATCTCAAATATATTATTTTAGGAATTGGCTTTCCTATTCTATGAATTAAAAACCTACTCGTTTATTACAATTCCTGTGGAATAGTAGCTGAAACACAGTTTACTACCCTGTACACTATGTATTTTAGATAATAACCCTTAATATAAGTAAAATTTTTGCAATGTCAATATACAACAATATTTATTGGTTTCTACATGGTGTGTGCCCTGACAGTCAAACATTATAAAAGATATTTTTGACTATTATATTATTAACAAACTGCATTTTATCAGTACATGCATTAAACTTTAAATAATATTTCATATCTAGATTTGTACCTGTTATCTTACATACAATCAACATACATTTCACTCCTGAACACATTAAATAGCTCCCAAGATACTACATTTGCTTATACTAGACTGAGTTTCAGATGAAAAGTAGTCGGCTCAGTAGAGTTTAAAAATCAGTTTATTACAATTTATTTATTTCAATGTATTTTAGTTTACTATTTACAGATTTTACAGTACTATTTACAGTTTATTTCAATTATTAAACTCATTTAAAAGCAACAAGGTTTCTATTTAAAAAATAACTATTAAAAATATATAAATACTTTAGTGAATAATGAAAAAATTAAAAACATTAGTGTTGGGTTTTAATATACAAGCTCTCAAAAGTATAAACTAAAACTAATAGAAATAGAGTTGGATAAATAAACATTTACTTCACATTTACTCTTAAATGTCTTACAAATAGAATAGCTAGTTTATTGCACAAGTTACCCACAGACAGACAGAAACATGTAAGCCTTCAGGTAACACGTTAACCAAGATTCTCGTGACTACTTAAAAGTAATTTTACTAAATCCGACAAGTACGATTGTTTGCTATCATTAAATAATTTTGCATTTTGAAAGAAAGAAACAAAAAATAATATTTTGTACAATTTCTTTCTTTACTCTATCATTACCCAAATATACTTTGTTTATTTCATATACTATGGTATGACAGTTTTAAAACTTATACAAAACTTTATATTTCCAAGTATTAGTAGAATTGTTACAGTTAGTAATAACTTAATAGATATTAAATTAAATACAATACGTTGCTCTGTGTTATGTTGAAACATTGAGATGGTTAGCAGTTTATCGGCAACACATACTGTGATGCAAACACAACAACATTCAGACTTTATACATGGTACAGGTAATATTTTAATGAAATATTGTCAATATTTTGGATTTATTTTTGATTTCCAGCAATTCATTTTAGATCACGTGGTAAATATAAATTTGAACACATGGTCTTCATCTCTGTAAATGTCAGTATAATACTGTCACGTGACAGGATACACAGGTTCGTGAAAACACCAAACTAGTTCCGCAAAGACGTTATTATGCTGTTAACAACTCACTCCAATACGAATTAACACTCGAAGGTATTTCGTACGTAGAGAGCTCTTCGCTTCCATATTCGAAATCCGAATGACCGTGGGCAGTCTACCCTCTATTTATATGGCTTTCCGTATACCTTTCTCGTCCATTCAACAATACTTAGAAAACAGTACTTATTGTTATGATATATTTTATATTTCTGCGGAACTTTTGTGAACCTTAGTAACAATAATAGTAATTATTAATTGTTAGCTGGATGAGGGTTATATTTCCAAAGGCCACAACACCATATCTGGTCCCGAAGGCAAGGTAAAGCAAAACAAGTTTTCCTCAAGACCATATAAGGCTGCTGCTGAAAGATATTTATATGGATGGATATTTTCTCTACCTCATTATATAATCTGCAAATTCAAGTGCTCCCGAAACCTATTTTAAATAGGTTTATATGGCGCCTGTAATTTTCAATTTGTATCTTCGTTGAGAATCGTGTTCGTAATTTATTACGATTTCAGAGTAGTTCTGCGAATAACCCGTTATGTTATAACTCGCAAGCTTCCCCAGTCTTACTCCCTGAAGCAGAGCTTAAGCCCTTAAGTGTCACCTTCCAAGATGACTTTTAAAATACTCCCTTAAATGGGCTATTCAGTCTCTTTGTTGTCATAGCACTACCTAGGTGTGTAAAAATATAGCATTCGTTAGCGTATTTCTTCTTTAATTTTGCATTCATAGAAACCAAACTTCGCACCATGAATAGTTTCGAAATCCTAGAGACTATCGGTCACCAAACTATTGAGCACCCTGGTCATAGCGGTAGCGAGGCAGATTGGCCAATAGTTGTTCATGTGCGATGTGTAATTCGTCTTGTTTTTAACTATTGGAACTGTAATAGACCGCATTAATGCATCTGGTAAGTACTAGTGATTAATGCACAAGGTGAAAAATAGTGAGTGATCTGGTGTTATGGCTTAACTTAACAGAGCGTTGCTCCAATACGGTACTTTCAGATTTGTAACTTTTGTTTTTGAGAGACGTTTGTTTTTATTGGCACTATTGATTGAGATGAGTCGAGTGAGTCTCGTAACGCTTGCGTGCTCCTGCACTGAATTGTCAGCGGTTGCTGCGGTCCAGTAGTGTGATAAAAGATAGTAATGTTGGTATTGTAAGACGTTGGCTTTTAGCGATTTGAATCCACTGAGCAGTATGTTTCTGTATTGGTTTATTATTGTGTGCAACACCAGCGCTCGCTTCTCTTCAGAAAAATTAGGTCTACATTTATCAATGGCAATCACAACCATTATTATTGTTAATCGAGCATTGAATAAACAAACTTTCATATTGACGTATCAGTTTACGTAGTGTTTTCTAGAATAAAAACAACAGAATATCCATCCTAACATTTGTTTCGCGGGAACATATTCATGTCCTGGGAGGAAAATTACATTATAATTGCATTATAGACTCGTGACGTATGTCTATACTAATAATAAAATTCTAACTGATCGCATTCGGTACATATATGAACTATGAGATATATGAGAAAAAACATAATTACTTGTTCCCGCTAATCTCAGAAACGGCTTAACCGATTTCGTTCTGGTTTTCACTAATGTATTGCAGTCAGCGTCACTTAACACTTAAAGTTTGTTTCATTGCAATCCGTCCATAAATAAAAAAAAAAGTTATAAATTAATTTGGAACGCGTTATTTTCCCTAAGCGAAACGAAGGCAGTTTGCTAGTTTCAAATATGTTCAGTAATTTCCCCGTGACACGTGCGCAGACAGATACTGAATAGACAATAATTCTAATAATGTTGTGGCCTCTATGCCTTTAACAAAACTAATCTACTATAATATTTCCCAAATGTATTTTATGTATAGAGACAGCCCGTTTCAGTTCTATTTTATTAATGTAGCCGACTATCGCTTGTTTTGGTACATAGGACGAAATCAATGGCCTGTCTTGCATTAAAATTTAAGAACATTCACTACATCTGAGATCATGTCACCTACTCTACTATCGTAACTTTGTTATTGTGAGGGTCGGTGGAATAAATTTGAAACGAATAGAACGTTTTAGATCAATTCTCTTCAGTTTTCTTAAAGAATTCTCGTTTAATATCTTCTTTCTTACAATGGTGCAAAGTTTAATTGAATAAAAAAAATATATTATTTAAAAAACATTTTCATTTTCGATATATAAGGATTTTTCTCAGTAGCGTCCTAATATCGGCTAAGTTCTGGTAACTCGATGCCGGGTCTACGATGACGTTATAAATACTTGTCGCGGTTCAATATCTGGTCAGTGGAATGACGTCTACCCCGTCCCGTTCGCAAGCCGTCCATTACGTCACGCCGCGTCGAACAGAGCTGCAAGCCCGTGCGCGGCGCCCCCGGCCCGCTATTGCGCTGTAATGACATTTATGTATCATGCGGTACAGTGCCACGAACACCTCGGTCATTCCGAAGCGATCATCAGAATCGCATGAATTGTAATGTATCAAAGCGAGTCGTAGCGACCGTCAGCGAGGGGCACGGGGGCGGGTGAAGCGGTGGCGGGGTTCGTCGACCGCAGGGATGGCTCGAGCGCGCTGCCGGGGGATGGCGGAATGCTTGCTGTTCGGGGTCACTGCACCGCCGCGCGCACCCGCACAACCACCTCCGTGCATCTGCTCCGACTGCTCTTCCGTACATTCACTTTCATATGTGTTAATGTCACGATTGCACATCCAGTTTGTTGTCCGTCTCAGATTTTCATTTATTCGTAAGCGACACGTGTTCGCGGTAACGAAGTCAAATTAGAATACCTATATTTACCTATATATATATATATATATATATACCTATATATTATTTACATCTACTATATTTCCGTTATATTGATTACCGTCTTTAAAATTTTCAAATAATGTTAAATGGACACGGCCCTCTTATAGTTTAAGTATTTTTTTTCTGAATTAAAATTCTTACTGTCGTAGAAAACATCAAACAATAAAAAAATACGATATAAATGGTAACGCCCTTAAATTATTAGTAATAGTACTTGAAGTCAAAAAATCAATCTCGCCGGACAACAAAGATATTTGCGTCGTCGCTGTGCGCGTGGGCATTGCGATGCTGCAGAGTGCCGCTGAGCCGCTGATTCGCGCCGAGACGACACGACCTTGTGGCGGCAGCGCCAAGG
>PDGT01000010.1:113703-150030 GCA_003671415.1 Megathymus violae
CACGCGCATCACCCGCACCGCCGTCTGCCCGTGCTACTCGCGCACGCGGTGCGACAGGTGTGTACTGTTGACGAGCAGTTCCCAAAGTTGTATGAAAACTCGACCGTGTTTAAGATGTATAAAATATAAGTAGCATTATATTATATTGCTAATGAATTGAAATGTTCTGTTAATAAACGAAACAAAGATGTGAAAAAATATTTAAACAACAAAAATAACTAATAAACAAAAATAGCTAATATCAATAGCTGAAACTGTAAGGCTCAAATCAATAATAACTTTAATCGTACCGAAATTAGTTTGCAGACTCGTTAATCTTTTTCTATGATGGCGGTCGGAATCAGTATGTTCTTTTTCACGGTGACAGCTACCGAGTTCCTTGTCGATAAATTATGTAAGCCAGTGTCATCTATCGCTAGTCCTCTGAACAAAAAATATTAATTGTTAGCCAATAGCAGTGTTTTATAAATGCAACGTATATATACATATATGTATTTGAAAAACACTGCTATTGACAGATACAGGCAATATATTTCATAAAATTAAATACATACAATGAAAATTTATCTGATCACTTCTTGTACGTGAAGGATTATTGAGACAAGATAGTATTAAGGAACTGTATTAACGCAAAAGGAATCCAAAAAAGTAGTTGTTAGAATTTTTGTCTGTGCGCTTGTGAGCGCTAATCTCAGAAACGGCTCAACCGATTTCGTTATAGTTTTCACTAATGTATTGCAGAAGCATCGTTTAATATTTAAAGTTCGTTTCTTTTCAATTCGTCCATAAATAAAAAAGGCAATAAATTAAAAACCCACTCCTTTCTAAACGTAAGCGTAGTTTATCTGGAGCGAATAGAGGGCGGTTTGCTACTAACAAATAATACTTGCAAAATATTTATGATTGAAACCTTAAAGTTTAATTTTCTGTCGTAATGTGTGCGGCAAAAATATTGTTACGTGTCAGGATCCGTAGGCTCGTAAAAATGCCACAATAGTTCTGCAGAGACTTTATTTTACTTCACAATCACAGTTACACTCGGAGATCGCAGGTATTCGCTTCGTAGGGAGAGAACTCTTCGCTTCGTATTCGAAAACTGAATGCCCTGTGGGCGAGCCTGCCCGCTATTTATACCGATTTCCGGGCTTCCAGATTTTTCCACGCCCTTCGTTGAAATAAACGATAACAACAATAATTCCCGGAAATCGACATAACAATAGCGGGTCAGGTAAACACCCTTGTTTCGGCACTCATGTTCGCCAATCTCGCCCCTTTTGCCTGAGGCATACGGGCCAGATTAGCCTGAAGTGACGCAGGTAGTTTTTATTACTACCTGGGTTCCTTTTTTATTGCCTCCATTGGTTTTTTTTTTTCACCGTAACGGTCGGCCACCCTTCCAGAAACTTCGTAAGCCTGCCGACTTCGAGAAGCTTCGTAACAATATATTGAATAATTCCACTGTCAAATAATTAATGCGATCAGCCTGTTGTATTGCTCTCTCAGTCTATTTCTATCCATACTTTGAGCTCTTTTCAAAAGAAACTCCTGTTTCGTTCCCCCTTTAAACCAATCCCATTTACCTCATTATTAAAGTCAGTTTTCAATAATCGAATGTAATTATTGCGATTGATACCAATCAGTCGAATCCATGTGTCGGTTATCAATCTCTATAATCCATTTCACAATATGAATACATGACTATATGAATTCCCTCCGACCGTATAGATGCTGCACTTGTCTTTAATTATGAAAATGTAGATATTCGTAATGTTGAATGTCGTAAACATTTATTTGTACAATGATATTATCAGAAATGAATGTGATAAATTCATCGTTTGTTTATTTTAAGTGAGTAATTCTGTCCATTAAACACATTTTTTTTCCATTCGCCTTGAAGATGGCAAAAACAAAACGCATTCGCGCCGTAGTGTGTGCACGTCGTGACGTAAATAATTATGTATTCTGTGGTGTGTGATTAATTATCATTATTAGTATTCATTGATATGTCAGTGTTTCTGGGTAAACCATAACTATAAACTGTAGTTATTTTCATTTTTCATAATTTTTAAGCCTTTTTTTACATAATAATATGTGAATGTTTGGCATGAATCACATTGAACGCGCTTACTTATAAAACCCTATTGACTCTCATCTTGAAGACGCCCACATCATACTTTAGCAGGAACACCGAGGCGGGCAAGTTATTCCAGTCCTTTGTACATAACGAATTACGACGCAAATCGCGTTGTCCGCACAGACGGGACGCCAACGACGTAAGGATGTATACACGCTGGACGTCGAGTTGTTCGACGAAGGAACGGCGATAAGGAAATTATTTTTAACGATTTCTGCGCATACTGCAAAATGCACTCTATAGAGAGGCCGGCAACCCTGCGCCTGTGCTCAAGTCTTTACAGATTGGTTCCGACCAGATCTGGGTCACCAATGAGCCTCTTTGCACGCCACTCCATCGAATCCAACGGTGATAAGCGACATTTGGCAGCACCAGCCCAAATGCGAAGAAAATTGGTAAAAATTGTCCTCGGTCGTAAATTTTCGTGCATTATACTGAACATTTGTAGTATGCATTTAAAAACTAAAAAAACAAGTTTTGATACACCACAAATTTGATATACAACATGATGCACTTGTGAAAAGTTTATTTTTTATCTTTTTTTTTTAAATATTAACCTATGTAATCTGAATCGCTTTATTGACACTTCATCTTTATCATTTGATCAAACAAATATGTGTACTGTATCAAACTTTTTCCGTCACAGATTAAACTAAACAACATTGACTGGGAAATGACGTATGTTTATAAAAACCAAAAATTTGTGTGTTTGCTCTCACAATTACTTTCAGATTTGCCCACGTTGCTTACTATTGTGTTAATATACACACTACATTTATTTTTGTAATTTTGTCATTGGTTACAGTTGAAACTGTGGTATTGTGATTTGTTTAGAAACTGGTGACGCTGGCGGAGGTGGGCGCGTGGTGCGAGGGCGGACAACACTATCCGTTGCTGCTGGAGCTGCTACAGCGACTGCAGCAGCTTGTTGGATTGGAGCAGCTGCAGACGCTGTACAACGAGAGCAAGGTTCCAATAATACTACGTTTTTTTACTCCATCATTCTGAAGTCGTAGTAACAAACAGTTTTCATTTTTAAAAGTTAAATTACTCACTCACTCACATTTAAATATTCTTAATTTTTTTAATAATCCACCAATTTAAAGTAACCAGACAAATATTTGTCTATCTATGTATATGTGGAATTAAAGAACCGAATGGGTTTGCAGATAAACGTGGTGGCGTACGTGTCGGTGCGCGAGGGCAGCGGCGCGGCGGGCGCTGCGGGCGCGCTCGAGGCGCTGGCGGCGCGCGGGCTGGACTCACTCGTGCCGCAGCTGCGCGTGCAGGCGCTGCTGGCGCGGCAGCTCGCCGCCGAGCCCGCTCCTACTGCGCTCTACCGCTGGATCAAGGTAATGTAACGTACTGGCGTACACACGCACACCACGCGCGTGTGTACACAGACACACACGAAGATAAATTCTAGTGTAATTCGCGGTGGCAAATTCATATAATTAATTTTTATTTAAATTGTGAATTTAATGGAGGGATTACAATATTTTACAATTGCTGATGTTTTTATATTTCTCTTATTTTCAAGATTTAGAATTAGCTGTAGCAAAGTCAAGAAATATATTAATATTGTCATTTATTACTCTTTTCTGTCCAGTGGCGTTTTGAAGTCTTTTTTTATAAGTCAATAATATTTTTATTTCTTTTAATACTAAGTATAAACAAAGTAACTGTTATTAAATTACGGTTAATTTATTTGACACTAATTAAAGAGTTCCATCCTTTACATCCAGACTTTAAATAAAAAGATAGACAGCAGTGGCCATATTGGCGCGGCCTAGAATATTCCCCACATCCCAAGCTCGCAAACAGAGTGTCGTAAGAGGCGACAGAAGCCAGCCTGCTTGATGGTAGGGCTTCGCGTAATGATGATATTATCAGTAGTATTATTATTAAACCATTAATATTATGACTGATATTGTTATCTTTCCGTGAAGCCTGCCTGGCTGGCTACCATCCTCTAGCCAGCCCCGGATCTAGGGGGGGGGGGAAGCCGTGGCCCGTGTCCCGGGCGGCAAGTTCAGAGGGCCGCCAAATTCACACTTTACAGACGAATGGGCAACTCATCATTCACCTAACTTTGACCACAGAATAAATTATAGTACAAGTAGCTGAAATTATAAAGATGATAAAGGTAAAAATAAATATAAGTGGGCGGGGGCGGCATTTTTCAATTTTTGCCCCGCCTAAAAAAACTGAAAATCCGGGACTGCCTTTGGCTTGAGTCAGCCGCCAAACGACTTGTCGTGTTCCGGCTGGAGCTTGAGAGCCAATAGTTATTTTCTTACCTTCTCATTTCCTGGCCGACTATGCATCAATGATATCTTTAGCCTTGCTGATGATGTCCACGGGCGACAGTGACTACTTACCACCAGGTGACTCGTCTGTTCGTTTGTTGGCTATTAGCATAAAAAAAATAGTCTACCCAATTCTAACAGGGAACCGTCTCGTTAATATACAATAAGATCACTTCTATACTTACATAAAATAGTATTCCGGAAATCGATCCAGATGTTGGGTAAAGCAGAATTTATTTTTTGACAATAATATAATTATTATCATAATATAATGAAAATGCAGAGGACGGGAAAATAATTTAATACAGAATTATGTGAGAATCTTCGAAGAACAGTCATCAATTTGTTTCATGAATTAGAATCTGAAAGAAATGAATACACGTCTTTAAGTTACAACAAACGATTTAGGCAAACGTGGAGCCGTCGGTGCGTTCGAACGGGGCGTTCGTGTCGACACTGGTGGCGCTGGTGGCGGGCCACGTGACGGCGGTGGCGGGCTCGGCGGGCGCGGACAAGGCGGCGCTCGAGCGCGAGAAGGCGCTGGCGGAGGCGTACGCTCCACTGCTGACCGCGTTGCTGGAGGGTCGCGCCGACCTGCAGCTCGCCGCCGTGTACGCCGTGCAGGTGCACGCGCATCACCACCGATACCCAAAAGGTAACCGTTATTCATCGTCATTAGAAACCCCTAATTGTCTCAGTGATGGATTAAGGCCACAATCCGCCGCGCTGGCCGAACGTAGTTTGAAAAATTTTCACACACCTTTGCTAACGTTGTGGAGAATTCTCAAGTATGCAGGTTGTGTTGTAGCAATACCCACAATTCTGTAATGAAGTTTTGTTACAACAAAGTAAAATGGGAACCATCTTTAAATGAAAAAAAAAAAAAATACGTAAAGAAATCCTGTAACGTAAGGTTTATAAATATGTTCACGTCGCAAA
The DNA here is from genome assembly GCA_003671415.1 of Megathymus violae. Classification (NCBI taxonomy): domain Eukaryota; kingdom Metazoa; phylum Arthropoda; class Insecta; order Lepidoptera; family Hesperiidae; genus Megathymus; species Megathymus violae. The sequence goes on from PDGT01000010.1 coordinate 119,086, forward strand.
TCACCTGTCGTTTCAGGAATGCTACTTCGGTGGTTTATGTACCTGTACAATTTGGAAGTATGCGAAGAAGACGCATTCCTGCGTTGGCGTGAAGACGTCACCGACGCATATCCCGGCAAGGGAGAAGCACTTTTCCAGGTACTACACGATTGTGTACTGTGTGGTACTGCGTACAGCTCGTGCACTAGCACAAGGACATGTCTCATTTGTATATATATTTTATATCCTTTTTAGAAAATATTTGTATACTGAATGTATAAATCCCAATTTCTTAATGTTTTTTTTTAATTCGTTGGGACTGTTTCTGTAGATAGAATGTAATGTTATAGAAATCAACACCGCAACGAATACAAGGTGGTTGCTTTCGTGCGACTGCTGCGGCCGTAGTAGAAAGAGGAAGTTATATATTGCAAACTAAAGTCGATTGGTTACCGAGTGAAGTGACGCGGTGGTTGGTCCACAGGTGAACACGTGGCTGACCTGGCTGCAGCAGCAGGAGTCCGAGGACGAGGAGGCGGAGGACTGAGCCGCACCCCTGCGTACGACACTCGCACCGCTTTTATTTGCGCTCATCTCATATAAATATAATTAAGCCAAATAGTTAAAAAAAACATACCTTCGTTACCCTTTAACGCTCGATCCGCCGGCCGTGGCGACTCCTGTGTTAAACAGGTCAATTTTTAGGTTATACTACGTAAAAATGTTAGTATCTCGAGATAATTTTTTGTAGGCCTTTTACTCGATTTTGATACTTTTTACAAATGTATACAATGTATAGTGTTCGTTTGAACGTATGATTGCACCCAGGTTTGCCCCTCCCCTTGCAGTGAGCGTATTTTAGTTTAAATTGTAAAAAATATTATGTATGAAGACCTTAAATCAATTTTTATTAATAATATCATGATCATTTATTTTCAATACTAAATGGACTTAGTGGATAAAGTGTAAGAATGCTTAAATTTCATTGTATTATCAGATAGTTTTGTAACTAGATAAATCAAAAATGAAAAAAAAATAAGCCAATTGTTTCCTTGGGCATAGGAACTGTATGTTGATTGAGTGAATTGTAATAAAGTTGTGAAGTGATGTAAGATTCAATAAGTAACATTGGTCAATATGTATTCAGAATGAGAATAAACTTCAGTGTAATTTATTAAAAAACCTTGTTGTTATTTGACTACCATATTTATTTGAATTTACACTTTAAGTTAACATATCGGCTTTTATTTCTACATTAAATTAAATTCCTTATATCTTATCTAATAACCTTCCATGTTGTCTCACTTTAATTTTCAATAATGCAAAATAATTTTGCATAGATGCTCTTCTAAAAAAAATTCTTGATGATTATTGGAGCTGAAATAAAAGAAATCAAATAAGTTAAAATATCATCAACTTGTGTTGTAAATAAACTTGCTTAAGTTCTAAGATCAGAATTTTCAGAACAAGAAACCATCTTAGCCTCTTTTTGTATAATAATAGTAAGTGATCACAGGTGCACATACAAGATGCAGCACAAGGAATGAAGGAGGAGGAGGAGGATTGTAATTGAACCAGTCTTAATTGACCTGCAATACCGTAAACAAAAAATTGTTAGAAAACAAATTTCACAGTTGATTGTAATAAAGGATCTAACTGGGCAGGTAAAGAACTCTACTATTGTGCAAGAAATACTGTTTGGAGCTAAATGGTTAACTGATCTCTAGGAAAAACCTATTACTACTATTTTAAAACCAAAAGCCAAACAAAATTACATATTATTGTGCCATTAATATTTCTTAGATTATATAATGTGTGCAGCCCTCTAGGTACAATAAATGTATGGGTTTTAATTGCAGCCATATATATATGTACATATGATATATGATGAATATATATATATGAATTCCAATTTAATCTTACAAATGAAGTTGCTGCCATGGCCCATCAATAGCAAACAATATATACACTATTCTATGTGGTTATATTAGAAATTGTGCATATTATAGGTAATATATTGCAGAGTAATAAACTTTACACTCGCCTCATTGCTGCTAACCCACTAAGGGTTTCAATTAATCCTAGAAGCTACTGCTATACCTAGATATCTAATTGAATTCAACCTCATTGTAACACCATTACAGATGATGGCACAGTAATAAGATAGAAATCTTAATTTGTAGATGTGCGAATTCTTAAGTACTATTATAGTATGTGACTAAACAGTAACATGCTGGATTTACATCAACGGTTTACAATTTGACTGTAGAGATCCCAATTCGATAAGCATTCTAAAAATTTTAATGTACATTGATACTAACTAAAACCTAACTTAACCTAACACGATAAAGTTTTAACAACATTCGTCAAACAGAAAATACTAACCAACTCTTATTGCAGTGATGAGTGCGCAAAATGTAATCACACTATTTATTGTGTTTTCTCTTGCTAAACGTTTCTCTTCCATGACGTCTATTTTTTCACCGAATGGTAAGCGAAACATGATTATTTTTGTAGAAATTTATATATATATATATATATATATATAATAATTTAATATAAACTTTATTAATTTCTCCAACGAAAAGCACACACGAATAAACAGTGTGAAAATCTATACAGTACGCAAATGTACTCTGTGACAATACGATACAGCAAGCACACTATCCAGTGCTGCCTATAAAAATTTCTCGATTCCCCGAGTCAGGTCAGTGCAATTCCTCGAAATTCCCCGCTTCTTTTAATTCATTCCCCACAAATTCCCTAATATCATATTTTTGGAGTAAAACACTGTTTTATACAAAATTAGATTAAATGTAATTATTTGATAACAAGTAACTGAAATAAAATTATTCTTTGTTGACCTATGTAGGAATTGACTTTAATTTTTTTTTATTGTTTTTGTTTCACAATAACTGGCCTTTTTAATCACTTTTCAATAATTATATTGAAAATTTCAACCGTACACACTAATTTAAAAAGTCAACAAACATAAAAAATTAATTAATGATGGTGTAGAAAATAACAAAATAGTCTTCAAATGACAGTTGAGCAGGCATTTGAGTGGTGTTGTCATTCAACATGATGCTAGTAGTGTTGAGCTGTATTTGCCAAGTCCGAACATGATTATTTAGTTGTAAGTATTACCTGACATAAAATTGATTTATCCTACCGAAAAACCTGTTCTGGATTCCAGAAATTTCCCGATTTATGTCATTCCCCATGCTCTCCCCGCGCTAACCCTCAATTCCCCGAAAATAGAGGATTTTCCCCCTCGATTGGCAGCACTAACAATACCGTGCAGCATACATTAATTTCAATATTTTACTACAGCCAGAAAGACGACATTTCATTAGCATAACAGCCACACAGATAGTACGGTACTATAAGAACTGGAAATCAATTCAAGATAGAGCTGGTTAATTTTTATTTACGTCAAAATGATATATCTTACTATGCCAAAAACTGTTTTGCAATTATTAACGAATAAATATTATTCATTATAAATTTTTGATATAAATAGATCATTTCTAAACAAAGTAGATTTATTGTTTTATAGTTCTGTGGTTACCACTCCCTGCATATAGATTAAAAATAAAGCTCTAAATACAATAATATAATGTGACGTGTCCACACGGTGCACTCGTAAAAGTTGTCATTTGATGGATTAAATTAATAATTTCTGAGATGCTCATAATTTAAAAATGGAGTGCAACTTATATTATGCTTCATAAAGCAAATTTATTTAAAAATAGAACTCATTACCATCAGAACAATTGTATTTACAATCAGCCTTAGAAAACAAGCTCCATCCGTGCAACAATTTTTTTGTGATTTCCTGGTTTTAAATAAAGGTAAATAAGGAGAAAATTAACCTTAAAGGTGACCAAAGAAATTGAAACCCGCAAACGGAAGTAACTGCAGAAATTGTGTAAACTACTGAAATGTTGGTGCAAGAAAACTCATGTATCACAATAGAGGACATCGGGAAGTGTCTAGGCAATATGTCAAGGAGTATTCATACCATTCTAAATCAACATCTTAGAGTGAGAAAGCTATTTTGGTGTTAGATCCCTCATTTGAAATCCGATAGCTAAAAACAGTTTTTGTGGATTGGTGCCACGAAATGCATATTTGTTTTGACAAAGTACTATCAAAGCGTATTTCAGAAATCATTAAGGAACGAAAAAAATATAGACCAATCGATATGGATGATCTCCTCAGAAGAACAGTTATCGACAAAATCACTAAGATCTTATAACGTAACCAAAAATAGCAAATTTTGTTCGCGATGCAGATATTTCTCGATGTTGTGGCTGAAAAATTGGAAGTCACTTAACTTGAAATGGTATATTACAGTAGGATTATAGCAAAAAATCTTGAGAGGAAAAGAAAAGAATAAAAGATACTGAGATTATCGTCCATATATATACTATGAGGAAGAACGAGAGTACGTTCCATTGTGTTGTAGAACATTTAGAAACGGGGAAGATATTCTATCAGAATTTCAGAGTGATCACTGCATTATTTGAAAATGTCAATTCACTTGTTTATGACAAAATTAAAAGAATATGCTAAACTTCTGTAACCTACGTACAAGAGAAAGACTTGTGATATTTTTCAGGAATGTTTTATTAGAAAATGTATGACTGAATCCTACCTGTCCATCACAAAAGCGAAGATTGATGTTTATTTAATATATTTTTGTATTAACACAAATAATATTACATTATCATTTCAATATCACTAGTTCTTAACATTTAAAATTATCAACAAAGGTACATTTTTTTTTAACTTGTAACAGTGCGCAATACTGAGACTAAAACTTCGTATAATTCTTAATAAGAAGAATGTTGGTTTAATAATAAAGTAAGATTAGTAAACTGTTTTAATAATAATAAAATGTGTATTTTTATGTGTTTGCTTTAATAAGGTGTGCATATCCGGTTGTGTGATTTACAAACTAATACATTAAATATATAGAAGCAATTTGTTCTTAGTGTTACATTTATTTATGTATTCAGATAATTTATTACTCAGGATTTTTTTAATTGAAATTTATTAATTAAAATAGTACGAATATATTTTGATAATTCATACAAAGTAAAATACTTAATATTTATCACAGTTAATATTGTAATAATTAAAATTAAAATTTCATCAATTGTTTAGCAAGCAATGTTGCTTGGTGTTTTTAATATTTGCGTGATACGTTGTTTTATATTTTTTATTTATACATTAGTTCAATAACAGAGAAGGATAGTAAGGTATTTACATTTCTTTCACGGACTTTTGTGAACACGTGCCTATAAACGTCAAAATTTTACACGAAAGTGATTTTTATTTTTTGAAAATTTTAGAGTTTTATGAAACTTCTTTTACCGAATGGGGTTTCTTTTGGTCGCATCGGGGCGGCCTAGAATACTCCCCCCAATCCAATGCTGGTAGAAAAGCTAGCCGGCGTGGCGATAGGGCTTCTCGTAACGATGATATTATCAGTATTATTATTAAATCATTAATATTATTACTGGTATTGTTATCTTTCCGTAAAGCCTGCCTGGCTAGCTACCATCCTCTAGCTTGAGTCAGCCGTCAAAGGACTCGTCGTGTTCCAGCTGGGGGCTTGACAGCCAGTACATTCTTTCTTACCTTCTTCTCATTTCTTGATGTGTTGTCACACATCAATGATATGTTTGGTCTTGTTGATGTCCATGGGCGACGGTGACCACTTACATTTTTACATGCTTTTAATATAAAAAAAAATTATAATTACAATGTTTTAAATACTCTTACACGAGAAATCAAAAATTAGAGACCTACCTTCCGCTAACTCAAGCATGAAACACCACGGCAGTACACATAACTTCTTCGTATATGTATAGAATTTTTTAAGAACTGACGTGACATGCAACGCCATGCTAATGTATTCACACCATAGACCTTAATAAAGAAATAGCTTCTTCAATGCTCAGTGCTGCCATTGTATTAATTATTTATTCACTAACATTACTTAAAAGTTTTATTTACAAAAATTATCTACTAGGAAATAAAATAATTCAATTAACATGTGAAGTACTTTGAAAGACCTACAATACAGCCAGGCTATGTATTTTGAACGTTTCACCATCACTATTGCCGGAAAAATCTTAAAATATTAAAAGAAGTTGCGCAACATGGCGAATTCAGCTCAGCTGCTTCCATGAAAATTAATTGAATGATACCTTTCGTGACCGTGACACGCTCTAGTTGACGTAAAAGATTTTCGTTTAAGTTATGTGTTTACAGTTAGTGTAATACATTCGTTTTAAGTAGATAAAGTAATGCAAATTTCGTGCGGCTGAACCGCGGACAAAGTGTGGAGGCGAGCCCTACCGTCGAGTGTTTTTTTTGTGCGCGGTGACAGGAAGAATCCATCAAACTGGAGCGACTCCCGGAGTATCTGCGAGATACCGTCGACTGGTTCATGGGGTGAGTGCCTGCCTCTTCATACATATTTCATACAAGTTAAGAAAATTGTTGAATTTACACATACTCCATAGGAAAAACAATTTTTTAATAAAATTGTGCTATAATTTAATCAGCGAAGAAGCCATCTAGCTTGAGCACATAATCGATATAGTACAGATGAAAAAATTGTTTTATTTGCTATTATCAGTGGTCACAGTGGTTTAATGGTTCATAGTTAATCATGGAATGCATTTAGGTGGCTAGCCTGTCTGCTGATCGACTGGCATAAGCTTGTGTTCCCAAACAGATTAGACATTTACATGGCAGATAAATATTTTTGTCTTACCTTTTGTATTTCCCATTAGTGTCCATGTAGCCTGAAACATAGTGAGTGCTCATACAGATGTGTGTGCATGTTTGTTGACTTATTAATTTCTTAGAGCTAAAATCCTTTGTATAGTTCATCCAATGCTTACCCACTGTAACTAATAATTATATGTTGAGTCACATTAGATCAAGTAATTTTGTCTAAAAACTGTTGGAGTCAACAACATGTTGTGTTGACTGAGATCAAACACAGATTTTTTTTTAGTAGAGCATTGTATATGGGTAAGTGACTCAATTAAGTTTTTAGTACTAACAATCAGCTTCAATCAGCTTACTAAAATAGTTTCAAATTTTTTTTCTAGCAGTAGTATATTAATATAAAACATCAACGACAAAAAATACCTTGAAACATTAAATTTTAGCTTTAAGCTTGTGTGCTATTTGTATATGTCAACTGATTTATGATTGGACATGAGTTTAATAGTAGCCATAAGTGTGTTTTGTAATTGTGAGTAAGAAAAAGATCTCCTTGGGAGTTTTAGCTGCTTCTTCTTCTGGAACATCCCTTGGTAGGGATTTGATGAAGCAATGGCATATTTTGATGTTTGAAAAATGTTTGTAAAAAGGTAAAAACCCAATCAAATAAATATTATTTAAATCATTAATTTATTAAATCAAAGCAATTTATATATATTGTTAAGAGATGAAGCCTGTAATATCAACAAAAATAATGTATCAAAGTTATTTATTTAGTCATCTAATTGTAGAATGCTAATAATAGTTCAATAAGTTACACCTTTCAAGGTATAGGCACTCTTATGGATTAAGGTGCATATCCCCAAGTTAATTGTTAATTAATTATTAATTATTAATTAATTAATTATTAATTGCTAAATTCACTGTGAAGATTGTTGTGTGAATTATATATATATTATATATATATATATATATATTATATATATGTATAATCATTATGCTACTGTTTTATTATACTGTCAGATCTTAATTCTATTCAATGATATAATGATAGTTTAGGGCAAAATAGAGGTGTTTTGACAATTTTAAATACTTAACTGCACTCAAAATTATCAACCAAAATTTTAATTTTTACTGGCCTCAACATCCTGCAGGATGGAAGCCGAGATTATTCATTTGAGCTACTCCAGTAGGGATTGTTGGAAAATATTCAATAAGGATTTATTAAAACAATCAAATCAAAAGTATTTTTTTACTATTACAACTTATTAGTCAAAACTCAATAACTGTCCCACTTTTGGATTCAGACAACCTTCTCTTAATATTAGAAGGATTTAGGTTAGAGTCCGCTATGGTCGCTTAGTCTATATTAGTAGCATGGACTTAATATTTTAATAAAATAATAATTTAATAATATTTTAATACTAAATGTATACATACTTAAAATTTTGTTTATATGGAACTTCACTTTACAAAGTCAGTAATATATTTGAATGTTTGCTGCATCTCAGTCAGCAAGTTTACATAATAATTATATATATATATTTACATTATTTCTACTATAGGTTTAATATCGAAACTGTATTAGGTACGAGTAAAAGATTCGCGACAAAAAATCGGATGTAAGGGGTGAAGATACTTGGCGCCACGCGATGCGGGCCATCTCTGCGATGCTGTCGCGGCGTCGAACGCCGCCGGTGCGCATCGCTCGACCGCGGTCGTTACGTTCTGTGTTACTTGCACGCGAGATAGAAGCGACGCGGTAGTTCCGCGTCTTTGCTACGGCGCTGCTCTCTGCTCAGGTGCGATAAGGTGTGATGTCAGCGCGCGCGCCGCCGCGGCCGGTGGAGTCAGTCGCCCGTGGCGCGCACCCGCGAGCGCCGTTTTTCCGCGACGCGTCCCTCCCCGCATCTCCCGCGCCCGCGTATGAGCGACGCCGGCGACGACGCCGGGCCACGCCGCTGGCCGGTGGGCATCCTGCGGCGAAGCGGCGCGCGCGCGGCCCGCCGTATGCTGCACGTCAAGTACCGCAGCGTGCCCTCCTCGGCTCCCGGCACCGCCCTCCCCGCCCTGCCCCTGGACATCGACGACACCGTCTCCTGTTTCTGCAGGTTGGACCAACGCTCCCGCTGAAATATTATGGCTTGGGTGCCGATTACAAAAGTTGTCGTGTAAAAAAGTGCACGATGTGAAGTTGCCTTCGATGCATAGCGTCGACCTAGTTCCGCGGCGAAGTCGACGATGGTGAAGTGAACGCGCGTTCGCGACCCTTATCTCCTTATCACGCGTTATCACTAGTACCTGCGTGACATCACTGTATACAGCACAATATTGAATTTCTTTATCTACCTCCAATATATACAAGGACGGCTACTTTGAAATTAGAAACAAACGTTAACTTTAAAGATAAGTTTTACAGGAAAATTATGCTGTATGCCTAATGGATGAACATTGTGCAAACTATTAGGATATCTGTTGAGATAACTCAAACTGCACTGAATCGGTGTAGCGGTATCTAGCACGGTAGCACAAATGCACTAATGGAACCTGGTGAGTATAAGATGTTGTTGGCCATAAGTGTAAGTAGTTCGTTTATGGCAAGCTGCGCCGCGGCGGCAATCACGCTCGGTCGGTCGCCCGCGACCCGCGCCTCGTCGTTTGATTAATTACCATGATTCCCGCGCGCTGAGATTTAACGAAATGAAGTAATTGACCGTGAACTACTGACCTACTGCTGAGCGGAGCACGACTGTCCAAATCACTGCTCACAACACAGTTGGAGATCTTACACTGTTCTGACTTGCCTGGCAATCGAGCGATAAGGCCGATAATTGGGCAATTGTTTTTTAAATACCTATTACATTATCGTTATGTTCCTTAACGATAATGATATATTTATCGGTACCTATTTCCAGGAAATTAATACTAATTACCATTAGTCGCTTAATTATCCGAAATAATGTAAAATAGACTCCCACAAAAGATGTAAATGTCTAAGCTACCAGTACTTATTATGACTGACTGCAAGGATATTTAGATTTGATAGCGTCAGCGCGACATCAATTTTCTGAAGGCTCTTACTATACAATATTTTATCATAATGTTATACGTGATCACTGTGACTTTGCATTGTTTTCCTTCGTTTTGTGGTAGATGTTCTTGAAATAATAATGCCAAATGAGTCGTTAAGTAATAAGTTCATTTACCGAGAAGGTAAATCCTATAATCGTGTTGTAATCGTGCTGACGTGTCATGGTATCTTTGTCTTTTGGGCAATGTATTAATGTTATATTAATGTCACAGCTTCCAAAGGTAACTGGATTTTGGAGAATGACAGGGAGAAATGAATTATTACCTACTAAAACCTGTTCGATGATTCCGTGATCTCGTATGACACAGCGTTGTCGGTGCTTCTCTTACACAATAAACGCGTATCCAAATCCTCTGCTGGTCCCCAAGGCCAACGATGATCTAATGTTTTATTCTAAGTTACTGTAGTTTCTAATCACGCACTTGTAACGTCCAACACTGACGCCATTCGTATGTTTGTTGCAGGTGAGTCGCATGCTCGCTCGCCGCGCCCTGTAAGTTGTCCTACTATCCACTTCACTAATATCGCCTGCACCGCTCGCGAATTCAGCACGTTTTGGTCACTCACACTGCTTCGCTGCTTCTTTCGTCCAACGTGACGCAGGTGCAATTACACACACACAGGATGTCCTCAAAATTTCCTCTGTTATGAGAAACACTCGAGATATTTCACAAGCAGTCCAAATAGTCACATCTCTAGAATTACTTTGGCTGCCTTTTCTGTCTCGTATTGCCTACAGGTTTAGTAGTTTTCATATCTGTTTCTCGATACAGTAACACGCTATTAGCATTTTCCTTACAAAAAACTTGCGCGCGACACTCATGTGCTGGGTAAGGTCAACGGTACACAGTAAACGCAAAATGTCCGTAGAGACCCGTTCATATAAAGTCCATCATACATGTCAATATTATGCCACTGTAGAAGAGCTAAAAATAGAAGCCCAGATCGGTGTCGTCAGCGACGTTCGTGTGGAAAATTCTGTAACGCGGGCCGTGCTAATTGTTTAGGTAGATGGTGCGGAAGAATCGCTGAATATTTTTGTATCCGTTGAAGCACGCCGTCTTGCATTGGGCCACTCTCCGCGATTACCTCATAGGGTGTAACGTATTCGCTATTCTTGTGACGTCGTTGTCAAACATTAACCAGTAGGTTTGCAATACATCTGCAGACGTGCTCGCACATCTCATAAATGTCATGTACATGTGTAATAATTTGTAAGCATACGTGTAGAGGCCGCTATTACGAGTCCGCAGTATTGTTATTCATTTCGGCACTATTTATTTTGATGCTATTAAATGGCCCTTAGATAACAGAATGACCCTTAGATAACAGATCTTTATAAAAATTATTTTAGTAAAAAAATATATTAAATTAATTAATTTTAAATTATTTTTGCAACTTTGACTTTTGAATATGAAATTAGTTAGTTTCCACACTTTCTGCTATTTCGCAGAAACAGCATTTAGCGGGATAAAAAAAATCCGGACGTAGAATCATAACAATAATATAAATTATAAATATGCCAAGTTTCATTTGAACGCGTGCAGTGGTTTTTACGTGATGCCATAACAAATATACATACTTAATAAAGAATATGCACTTGGTTATGGTTGCCATGGCTTCCGGGTGTCGAAGGGTGACAGGATGACATCAGCGCGACAGTACAGCACTCGAGATTACCCATTTTTTTCCTGTTCCTGCTCGTGTTCACAAACAACTGTTCGTCATGTAATATATTGTCATTGTCAGATATTGCCATATTGTCCTTATACCAATAATAGGAAAATTCCACCCAAGGGATACTATAAATTTTGTACGATTAAATTTACTTATGTTAAAAAATGTCGCCGATAAAACGGCATATGCCGCGATTAAATATTAAATTGGAACGCTGAATTCCTTATATGTATTTCTTAAGCTAAGTGCGTATCACAAACTATCACTCGCTTAGGTGAAGGAAAACATAGTAAGGAAACCTGTAAACCTAAAACTTTTCCATAACGTTCTCAAAAGTGTTTGAAATCGAGCAACCCGCACTTGACCAGTGCGGCGGATTATGACTATTTGAAGTAAGTTGTAACCGCCCAAGTGTATTTATGTAATGCGAACCTCAGTTTAACATCCAACGTAGTTAAATTGTAACACGAAGCGAAGCTGTGTTCATAACAGGATAAAATTAACGATTGCCATAGTAGACCCTTTTTTTAATGATAAAATTGCCCTATTCTCCTAACCCCTAAGATTTGCCGTTGCTGTCGTCATTATAAGGTTCCTTCCGTTGCGACGTCTCTTTTATGTAAAAGGCGGGCAAACAGGTATACGGTCCGCCTGATGGTAAGTGGTTACCGTCGCCTATGAACACGTGCAGCATCCAAGGTGCTGCAAATGCGTCGCCGGCCTTGAAGAACACGATAGACACTTTTTGAAGAACCCCATATCATAGACCAAAGGGAATGCCTCTCGTGGAAGCTCTCAAAAGCAAAAAAAGATAAAAAAAAGAAAAAAAAGCTAAAAAAAAACAAAAAAATCGCATGTCTATGTCGCCCCGGTTTCCGTGGAGCAAATCGACATCAACTTCAGTCTCCTTGAGGCGCTCCGTAGCTTCTTAGTACTATATGAGATCTGCTTCAAACGTCGTCCGTTCTCAAGTCATGCCTTCTCTGATAATTGTAGTCTTATTTATTGCATCTATATGTAGTTCTGTACGAAATCATGCGTCTAGAACTTCTGGAATTGTATAGAGGATATTCTAGGAAAATAAAAACTATATTAATAGCAATTTTGCTTAAAACGTGAACTTGATTAATTGTATGCCATAATTTATCCCTGTATAGATTATGTACATGAATAGAATTATGTACATGAATTAAGTAAACAGTTTGTCTTCGTCTAACAAAACACCTAACATGTTATTTACAAAGCTATTTACGGAATGGCCATGCTGTACATAAAAGAGTATACGTTGACTTTTTGCTTGTAAGTCAGGTTTGGTTTAATGTATGCATGTACGTATGTAAGAAATCTTTTAAAACACTACAATATGTATTATTTTGTTAGCTACATATTTGAATATTTGTTAGGTGTTCATTCAGTAGAACTTAAAATTCAAACTACGTGGTTATATAAAATATTAGGGTTACTAGGTATTAGGGTTTATTCTGAAGAACTCGCACTTAGCTTTAACTATGGTCCATAGTATTCGAAATTATTGTATTGGGATTTATTTTATCAATAATAATTTATTTGAATCGTACTACTTGAAGTATTACATTATGTGTTACGTTACTTACAATGAACTCGATTTTAATGTTTAATAAAAAATATGGACGTATTTTAATACGGTTGCTTGAACTTAAGAAAATAACTCCATATCATTGCATCTGGCAAACGACTGCGGACGTGGCGAGTGAACTTAAATTGCATATGTTATATTAATTCCCATCTGTGTATCTCGTGATGTAAGCGGCTCTATTCAGCTTTGAATCGAAAAGCAATTTTGTTTTGGGTCTCGGGACGTCGCTCTGAGGCCATGTGTGTCATCTTACATATTCTCGAATACACCTGCATTGCTGTAAAATAATTTATCCGTCTGGTTGAATAGTATCCGCCCCCGACGATGGCTCATGAAATGTTTGAAGTAGTGTTTTGGTTGCGATGTTGGATGAGATTGGATTGAGACCACTTCGCACCTGAAAAATGCAATATGCATATGTAGACGAATTGGTTAATGTGATGCAATGTGATTGTCATGTCATTCCCTGGAATGACTCAATGAAGTGAATTAGGTGTTGCTAGCGGTCAGATCGTCCGCCTGTAACAATCTTCGAGCCACTAAAACAACGCATCAGTGATGCCTTTGGTGTTACGTCACTAATCAACAACGACAATGATAATTTACGTGTGATGTGTAATTATTTGTACTTATCTGTAAATTAAAGATGTTGTTGTTTCAACTTTAAGGAATGCGAGTCTCATTTTTCAGATCAGTATTTTTTTAAATAGCTGAAAATTTAAATCAACAAATTAAATACAATATTAAATAAAAATACATTTTTTCCATATTCGGGGATATGCATGCGGACACGGTTATAAAACCTGGTTCCGCTTGGTTTCGAAAAAGTGTTTTTCTATCGACAATTTTTAATCCAGTACTTGTCCTTAACACAATAAAGCAATAAAATAAGAATCTGTTTGATGATCGCACTCTAGTTGGTCGTAAAATTAAAACACTCGTGCCATCTGGTTTTGTCTCGTGATTAACTTCTGTTTTATTTTCAATTATACTATATTTTTTAACTACCGTGCAATCCAGTTAGTACTACTTACTGTCTGCGCCTGCCGAGCGAATGACCCTGTGTTCTCAATTGTCGAGTCTCGGTTATATCAATAATATTCACACAGGGAGTCAATGCAGAAAAAAATATTAATTAATGAGGAATAGGAACGAGTGAACGATTATTTTTTTGTTATCAAATAAAATACGGAACTCGATTAGAAAAATAAAAGGCCCGCGTTCAGTAGCCGGCGCTCACGTTGCGGTTAACACTCGTAGAGTCTACTACCCTGATGATACTCTGTTTCGGAGCGAAACACGTGTTGGTGTAGAAATATATATCATCATACATTGTTTGCGGATTGTTGCAAACTAAATTAATACTAATTTAATACAATGAATTTCCGCAAAGTAACGCCTGATACTATCAACTAAATATAAGCCACTTGACTAGGTATTAAAATACCCACGTACTGGCCGTTTACTTCATTCTTGCATGTGTGGGTGTCATGGTGATTATTCGCTGAATCCATCATAAAACTTAATATAACAATGATGGCAAACACCTAAGCGACCTTGAAATGAACGCAATGTAATAAACCGGTTGGACAAGAACTTTATATGTTAATGATATATAAGTTTTATTTAATATTGTATCTTTTAACGATATCATTTATGAAACAAAATAAAAATGCTTGAGATGTCACGTAGGAAAATCGCCGGATGCCAAATGGCTTATCGGAGTATCACGGAAAAACTGCAGAAGTGAATCAACTTAAAAACTCTTATAATTACATCAAAATCGGTCGAATAGGATTTACAGCTTTACCACTGCACTGCGACATCATATGTACTTTCGTACAAAGTGTTGATTATGGGCGGGGTTTAATAAATCCTTGATCGAAGTCGTTGGGAAAATGTATTATCATATTGAAATAACGCGATTCGTTCATTGATTAAGAGGTTCAAAGGTTAAAAGATTTAACCTGTGAAAATCTTAATAAATATGGAAATCGTTATCTTTTGTTAATTTTGGATAACATGAAAGAGTAGAAGGTGGGGGTTTAATATTGCTTCGTGACAACTGAGCTTTATAGTAAACATGGACAGACATATTGTCATGATTACAGTTTGCATCGTAGTGGCGAGAGAAGTGACAACAAATATTGGAAGTGAAGAAAAGGGTGGGAACAGTGGAAAAACGACGCAAAATAAATAGATAACAGTAGAGTTCTTTGGAGATTTCGCACGATGGCATTGAAACGAATTGTCATATAGTAAAGTTGTCAATCGGTATGTTACAACCTATCCGGTATATTTATAATACAAAGAATGATGCCGCAAGGTCCGAGTCGAAGTGCACGGACGCCATTGCTGCGTGCAGGCTGACGACAGTACGACCACGTGCAGTCAAACACTTTCAACCTTATTTTGGTACCGGACACGTTCGTTAACCATAACAATGGCGAACAGCGCGCGAACGTGACGCTGCTGCCGCGTCCCAAATAGACTACCAGCTGTCAGCTGAGCAGCGACCTTGACCCCCTGCAGGAGGCTGTTCATTGAGCCGAGAGGGCGCGACGGCGCATCTCGTCCCCTAACCACCTTACCCCCGTTCCCCCAGTATCGCGGTCATCTCCCCGCTATCCTCCACATCCGATTTATTTGCAATCATAATGTTTATCTGTGAACACAATGTAATTTCTTTTTTCATAAGAATACTTAATTACTAGTAGTGAATCAGGTTTCTGCGAAATGCTGCTTCCGTTCGAGTTCGACTGTTCGAGAACGTTTAAATTATGGAATTATTTGTCAATTACAAAAGAACAATGCGACACCAAGTGTGACTCAGTTTTTATTCATTTGCCGCGATTCGATTAACAAATTAACAGTAAATGATTCAACTTAAAATATAACTTACCACAGTAGTATTAATGTATGTATTTCTGTTTCAACTGGTCGCAGACGAAGAAATATATTGAGGCTTGAGCGTTTCTGATCGCCTTAGAAATTTAGAAAGAGTAAACTTAATTTACGTTATTAAGTATATTCGTTCCAAAGTCGTTGTGTAAGACTTGACATGCTTGAGCCCAAGCCGATATCCCCTGCTCGTGGTGCACACTGCACACTGCGGACGGACGAAACTGCCGCGTCAGTTCTACCCAAGGCAAAAAGTAGTTACGCGTAGTGAATCGGTAAATGTTTCATTGATGTATTTCGGTTGCAGTATTGGTTGCTGTCATTTGCTTTTGAGTGGCTTGTCTCCAGTTTTAACTTTTCAAGCTATAAAGTTCCGGTGCCTTATTTCAACATCAATTTATTTATTAGCCATCGGGTTTTGTAGAAAGTTCAGTATACTTTCCTTTTGCTTCGACGAGATACTGTTTATTGAGAAATTTAACGAGCTTTATGCTACGAAGGGTCATGAAATTTGATTATGATACAATCGGCCACACATACATTATTATTCGCAATAGATTTCTTTTTTCCATATTCGCTTAGATTAAAACCTTCTAAAGTACAAACTCTTAAAAAAGTTCGTAACAAAACACAAAGTATAATCGGTTTTTCGTACACCAAAACGGGAATTTCACCTTAGTGAAAATCTTAATTTTATACGAATCCACCTCCATTTATTTCCGATATTTGTACTATTGATGTTATAGATATGGAATTTCGGATCCGGATATGAATAATGAATAATATATTAATTAAATATATTAAATAAATATTATAATAAAAATAATAATATTTTATCGGCTTCGGTTACGGTTACAGATATGAAATTATTTCGGATTATCCGATTGTTTCGGATAATTTCGGCTATGGATATAAGATGATTTACGACTTGAAAAAAAAATATTATGTATTTACAAAGTTTGACTTTGTTTTTTGTGGTACTAGCAAATGCCCTCGCTTCACTTCGGAAAAATTACCTTTGCGGTTAATACTTGTAGAGTCTACTCACCCTGATGATGCTCTGTTTCGGAGCGAAACACGTGTTGGTGACGGTATGTATGTTGGTATATACTTTTATTTATCATAAATGCATGTTTTCCTTTGTGGGAGGGAGGGAGGTTTCATGCACGTATATAAGTATATACCATCATACATTGTGCTTGCGGATTGTTGCAAAGTAAATGAATACTAATTTAATTTCTTAAAAAATAGTTTTTTATTTATAGACGGATTGAAATGAAACAAACATTAAATATTAAGTGACGCTTACGGAAATACATTAGTGAAAACCGCAACGAAATCGGTGAAGCCCTTTCTGAGATTAACGAGAACAAACGCACAGACAAACAGACAACAATTCTGATAACTATTGTTTTGGGTTCTATTGCGTTAATAAAAGCCCGTGATAATGTTTTTTCTCATATATCGCGCATGTACAGAAAGCGATCAGTTAGAATTTTATTATTACTATAGTTTATAATCACAGAAAAAACAAATTAAATAATAAATACTATCTAAAATGAGAAGACGCGGCTAATGTATCAGCTTGGTCAACGTAAACCAGTCATAACTTGCTTTATTTAGATTCTGCCTCTATCCGAAATTATCCGAAACTTTTTCATCGGATTGTGTTCCGATTTCGGATATATTTTTATTTCGGATGTCCGATAGTTTCGTTTATGGAGCTCCAAAACATCCCTGATTTTTTATTTATTAACTAGGTTTATTCTGGTTGTTAGTCCTGTCTAGATTGTTGTCTCCTATTTGAGCGCCCAATTCAGCGTGAATGTAGTAGGTTTCAAATGGAATAGTAAGGCTTTGTGAACTCTATGACATACACAACAATATATTTTTGGTATGACTTGTTACCCCAATTGCTGACTTCTGAAGCGAGTTTTCCCACCGAGCGAAGGCACTATCCAATTCTCAGACAGACAGCTATTATAATAGATAAAAGTTAATACTCACATGTTGGCGCTGGCGTCTATATTTTCCATAATACCCGCACGACAGACATTCCTAGTGCGAGAGTACAGAAGTTTCAACGTTTTTATTTTAATCAATCTTCAACTTGAGGAAAATATGATTTCTTCGTAATAAGCACTGATGCACCACCCACCGTGCAGTGGATGTTTGTTGTGCCGCCAAGGACAGAGCCGCACCATCGCTAAACAAATTCGTTCCGCACTGCGCTAAACTTCCATTAAAAGTCTACTGCGACCTTGCGCCTCGCCGTGGTAAGCCGGCTCTTCGAGTTTCAATACGAACATTCAAGTACTGCTACTTGTTTTGATGATTGACCTGAGTTGAGATGAAGTTATTACGATAGCCACGACTGAATAGAAACGTAATATTGATGATAGAAACTTTGTCCGATTCATCTGGTCCAATATCGTCGAAATACATTTTTGCTGATGCTGTCGTTCGTGCCTTAATGCAATACAAATAATGCAATACAAATAGCCTTTAGACACTGCACATTGCGCAGTCGAAGTAAGAAACAAGAAGACATCAGTATCATATATTCTACACTTGTTGTAAGCGAATGAAAATCAAAAACAATGTTGATTACGATACAGAATTGTTTATCGATCGAATTAGGAAATTTTCTGACACTATAACTATTGCGTAATTAATCGGTAGTTCTATTATTGTACACGTATACTGTTTCGTAACGGTGCGCATACGCAATTCTGAATTAATTGATCTAATTTTCACCTAGGTTTTGGATATTTTTGAAATTTTAATTGACTATTACGTAATAAATACCTATTGGGGCCACAGAAATGTTTCTGGGTTTGCTTATGCGAAACTATTTCGCGGGACAAATCCAATCCGTACAAGTAGGAAATAATATCCTAAGCCGAATAGCTTCTGCAAGGTCTAGAACTCGAAATAGTTGATTCGTCCCTTTCCTTCTACGAGCACACATAGTATTTACAGTGACATCTTACACGCCTCCCATAGCTGCGGTGTTTTGCTGAGTGCCAAACACTTCGCTTACTCGATTATTTGTTTTAGTCAATATTCGATGAATATACCATAGGAATGTTATTTAGTGACACATACATCCGTTATATCGGAAACGTTTAAATAGAGTGTGAAATATGAGGAGGCGTCGGTAGTGCGCGCGCGGGTGATGAACACGCCCTCCCTAACAGCTTTTTATTTGATTAGAACAATGAGCGATGCCCCGTTAGAGCTTTGTATGAATGGCCAAACAATAGACACCTGACACATGACACTGACGTGCAACCTGACACCCGACACTGCCAGGTCACGTCACAACTCTCTCCGCCCTCGGGAGCTCCGCGGTTTACCGTCGTAAACAAATATGGTAATATTGATTTTATTTATTTTTTCATTACCTAATAACAGTGAACAAACTTAACGCCTGATGGATTCTTTAGCCAACCGTGTATTGGAGAAAAGTGCGAGGTACGCGTATCTACGTATTAAACAAGGATATAGAATGAACGTGAACGAACTGATTTTATTTATTTATTTTATTTTATTTATTTCGTTTACCAATAATTGTTACATTATTACATATTTGGTACAACATACACAATATCATAAGCTTAATGCACAATCTCTTATAGGTAAACACTGCATGCAATATACATATCAATCAAGTAACTATAGTAATTTTTACAGTGATGTGTGCTAATATACAAAATATCAGAGTTAATAATAATTTTTGTTTTACAATCTTAGGCTTGATGTGGAAGGTTTTATGTTAAGAATTTGATTACGAAATTGGTGAAGTTTCAGTGAAAACAAGTCAATATGTGTGTTTGTGGACAGTTCGTTGTAGGTTTTACATAAACGAGGTAAGGGAGATTTGCTACCCAAAACAGTAGATCTTAATAGCGGAACAAATAGAATTACAGGCTTTTTTATTTGAAATTGCTAAGTAGTTGGGGACAATCAATAATATTATTGTGTATTTTGTATAAAAATATCAAGTTTAGGAGTGTTCTGCGCTTTTCTAAGGAATACATATTGAAATGATTTAATTTTTCTGAGTACGTCAACTTGCTTTTGGAGAGTTTAGCCAAGTAGGAAAAATGTCATAGGAACCTTTTCTGGACTCTCTCTATTCTAAAAATATGAGACGCATAAAGGGGTTTCAAAACTACAGCACAATATTCCAGCCCACTTTGATTAACTGATTAGTAATGTGATTTAATTAATCCAACATCAAGGAGCCAAATATAGTGATAGCAGTATATAGAATAAATTATATATGTGTCTGCATGTTATTTATTCACGTTTTCAGTATTCACGTATTCAAAAAATGGGACCACTTCCTCCTGAGTCCGCGACCGAAAATATCTTTATTTGCGGGAACAAAACGAACGATGTATTTAATATTAATATTTAATATTTGAACGTTTTCTGTAACCTGGTAGCTTAATGTACGAAAGTATCTAGACCATTTTTGTACTTATATATCAAAAAGATTTATTAAGTGAATACATACCTGGTTAATAATGAACAGGAAAGGACCTATAACATTTCTATTACAATAGGAAATATTTATGTCATTATCATTTAAAAATAACGAAACATATGCTTATACTTTACATAATTTGGGGCAGCTGGAAATTGTTTGCGAAAATTTTAAATGATTCAAAATATCTATTGGCAACTAAGTTATGTAACGAGTTCCTTATTCTTCGTTTCTTTCATGTTACAATGGCACTTGATTACATTGGAGCCGTTAAAAATAAATGAACCTTTCATTCGTATATATGCTTTCAATAATTCATTAAGTAGGTAAAAACAGCACAATAGCTGAAAAAAAATGTTCATTATACACAAGTCGTATGAGTTTTTTTTTCATTTACATATACCGAAGTGTTACATTACATACAGTATTCTGACAATAGTAAATAGTCGTAGTGAATACATTATAAGATAAGCGCGAGTAATCTTTCTTTTACTATATCAGCGATTACTTAACCGAATGTTTGAATCTTACAACTTAAAATGTCTAGAGCGTATAGCACTATACTGCTTGAAGATTATGTCACTTTATGTCGCTATGATACTTTTAAAAATTGATATGTAACAAATTTCCTTATGGAAGAGTCTTAAATTTGATTCCAGTGACATAAAAAAATTAATGATGAGTTTAAATTTCTGTTCTCGGCCTGGGTGTATGTGTCTTTTTGTGTTGCCTGTTGCACGCATGAGACCTAGTGTAGCTTACGAGTGTAACGTTACGTTATTATTATTATTAATTATTAGTCATCAATTTGAATTTGAATCTTTGTATGTCGTCGTTAAGTATTGGCTTTCTTAACGTAACTCAGTAGGTAATAGTTACTTGCCAATCAAACGAAGGAACCCTGGGGTTCAATTCCAAGCTGCCTATTTAGGAGGAATTTATATTATATATTTAGCCTTTAAATCTTCACACTGGCTTGTTAATATCTTCATTCAACTAGTATTATTCATAGTAAACATAATATATCAATGTGTGTGTCTGCGCAGCCGTTAGTACTCACTAGGTAGGTAGGTACGTGTTCATGCGCTGTCGCGCAGCTGATTGCGACACGAACCATTGTCCTCCAGTTCTCCAGTCGCCGAGCAATTCTATTGTTTCTTATTTCACGTTAACATTTGAACAAATATGCGCTCGCCTTGAGACCTCGGCTTCGTTTGCGTTGCGTGGCGTTTGATTACTACGCACGAGATGGTTGCGATTGCATGACTACTTCGGTTCTCGTAGTCAAGTGGTTCTGCGGTAACTGCAACCCTTCAGAATCGAAGTTGAAAATATGTCTAATATCCTACTTGAAGACCGTCAAAGCGTATGGTTACACCTCATGATTCCAATTGAAGCCTCACTCGTAAGCAGCAGTTATTTACATGCCACGAGTATTCACAAAACTAATCCATTAATAAAATTGGTTCTACACGTCAGCTCAAACAACGTCACATTTTGATAGTTTATTTCTTACTTTACTAATCTTGGGATTACTTACAAAAAAATGTCATGTGACCACTGAGCACCAGGTGAACGGCATGCTCGATTTATTTTAAATGTAAATAGTTAATTGACAAATGAGCAGACCTGGCCGGCCTCATAGTGAGTGATCACTGACACTTTGGCCACCAAAGCCTTCACCTACGCATGGGCGGAGAAGAGGAACCGCGCATTTCGCTTACTCCTTCCTTCCTGATATTTAATGGTAATGAATAATTACCAATAATAATTGTTAATTATCCTTAATGCGTTTAGCAGTGATGGCCCAGTGGATTGGATTTCGGTATACGATGATAAATCAATAATTTGTAACTATTGATAAACACTTTTCTGGATTAATACCTACGGTATCACAACAATTTATTAGTACTATGATTTACATGTTGCATAATGAATACTTAACTAAACAAACAAATTACTCTTATATCTTTTGATCAGTACGAGTCAATGCAACAGCTGGATTAATTTAATATTCAGTATTTGACTCAAGGCTCAATTACTACAACGTGATGATCATCATGGACAACATTGTGGACAGTCAGTTTACCATACCCATAAAGCACGGAAAAGGTCCTAAAATTATGTGATCGACGATTACCCATGCAACGCTGCGTTTGCATAATATATGAATATAAACCGTCCATCTATTGACGACTCCTTGGCTCAATTGGTATTGATCCTGCTCGCTGAGCTCGTTCTACAAATGTTCAATCGTATTCATGTCTCGAGGCTGAGCGTCTGCTAGCCCTTCTCTATACCAATCTCATCAAGGAACCCACGAGTCACACGTGCAGTAGAGCATCGAGCTTTGTATTAGGACGAAATCGTTCCCGAAATATCCCTCGAAGGGTATGACATGACCGAGCAGAATATTTTTTACATATCTTTTAACAGTCAAATCCGCCCGATCGCAACTTGGCGCAAAAATGAGATCTGTATTTACGTCCACTTTTAGTTGTCACTCTTCATGCACGTTGTCCCGCTATATGCGTCGAGAAAGCTCTTTTGTCGCTGCCATGAAGGCACACCTTTCTCACATCAATAAACTGGACTGTCCCAATTTATCGATGGTCCAGTTGAGTTGAGATCGAACAAATTGAAGTTGTATTGGAATTACGTTAATTTTGGGACGCTGGCTGGTTATTTTGATATCCAGTTGGCTGTTTTTATGCGTCTTCTGACTGTCCACTGACTAACGGTTACTCCTCGTACTCTTTAGAGTGCTTGCATCGTCCCTCTGAGACATGCGCCTGTCGGTATGAAATCTCCGAGTGACGGCACAAGTATATTTTTCAGACTGCTAATTGGCTCATATTGAATTGGCGATCGACCTTTTTTCACTTTTCTGGCTGCAAGAAGCTTTTCCGGCGTAATGTTCATTGATTTGTAAAAACAATTACTACAAGTTGTGAAGATGTGTTCAAGTCGACGTTACATGCCCTTTTTATAGGCAACTAAGAACCTGAACTCGTGAGTGCCGCATTGAACGCTTTGTGCTATGTTCACAGTCGGAAACAAATATGAGTACATTTTCATAATTAGAGTACTGTTTTAAAGTTAACATAGGCTTAGTCACGTTTCTTTGCAATCGGCCGACTTGTGCGCAACGGCAGGGTGATTCGATTTAGTTGCACGCGAGTTTAGATTCCCGGTGACCGTTCGTGACCTCTATTCATTGTGCTAGATGCGTAGAACTTCTCCTAGTACACAGCGAGCTCGTTGACGTCACCACCGCCGCATAAGCACACAAAATAAATCAGAGCTGTATGACTCACCCGCCGTCCGTCTGTCCTTGTATTTCTATCATAATAACAACGTACTGGTCCCATAATTCTGATAATATACGGTCCTATAATGGTGTTTTTTAAATTACTTCATTTGCAACTTAATTTTAAATAACATGCTCTTCTGCAAAGCAAAAAACACTGCAAAACCACGGTAGACAAATATACAAAATGTGCTTGTGTTAAGTAATCATACTACCGTATTTTAGGTACCGCTTCAGCAAAAAACCTCCTACACCTACTTATTTTGCCCAGTAACACGTTGATTTTGATTGATTTTTGTCCATTTTTGGAAAGCAAATGATGTGCCAGCGTTGCTTGTATGTGAGGTGTTAATTAAGTTATCTTTTGTAAGGAACTTAATTATAGGCGATAAAACGGTATTTTGAGAAGTTAACTTCTTTTTAAATCCTATATAATATCATTTTTGTTTGTTAAGAACATGTAAATAAACGAGAAACTGTATTTGGCATAAAGAAAAAACTTAAAAAGTGTTGTTTTCATTGTTGTATTTTTACGAGTATATATAATAAGTAATATTCGTATTGTAATATTATTTTTTGATGGATAGAGGTGTTATCTTTCAAAAGGCAGCTTGTAATATTTATAGGCTTAATATTTAAGCGATCAAACCTATCAACTTCAAAGAAAACTTTAATATTAAAACCATTTGATTTGTGACTTGTTATTTGTACCGGTCGCATGCTTTACATCGTGGCCGTCTAAATGTCACTCATGTCCCCGAAGTCGCTGATGACAACGGGCGGCGGTGATCACAAGAATAATTTTATCGTCCAGAGGCATGTCGCCGCCACCACCTGTGATTAAAAGGGAACAATATGATTTAACAGATTAAAAGTGCTTTATTTAGTGACACTGTCGGCTGTGTAAATACGCGTATTTGCCGTGCTTGCTTGAATACGTGCATATTTGCCGTTACGTAATAAAAGTAGAATATATATAAAGATATATAGAGACGCATAACGGCTTGTGGCGATCATAAGTGTTAAGCAACTTAGGGCTTAGTGACTAGTTCAATGGCTGGCTTCTAGTGGCAATTTTGAGGGAATGTTGGTGTGCTTTGGAGTGCACTGAATATCCGTTCCCGGTTGTTGTATTTAAATAGCAGTCATGGAAGTCATGTTTGAGCCTTCGGGTGTCGTAAAAGCTGCCGACTTTTGGGTTAGCCACTGACTTTTACATCAATCGGCACGCTCGCAGCGTTGTGGACTACAGCCTCAGGCCTCAATTATGAGAAGAGACTCGGGGCCTGCAATGGGTCTCTAGGAATTGAAACTCAGGGAATTGTTAATTTCGATACTTTATCACAACTCCGTTAAATTGTATGACGTCGCAGAAAGTGTTTTGCAAATGCAACATCGATTGTGAACCGTGACAGCAGCGCGTGTGGCATCTATGTCTATTGCCACTCAATGGAATTATTGTTGTGTTAAAGACAACCCTGTGGCCCAATTGGCAGTGGTCCAGCTTTGTGAGCGAATTTGGGGCGGGTTCGATATCCGTCCGGGGCAGACATTTAAGTGGAGATAAATTTTTGTTTTTGAATTTTGCTTACATACTGAAACAATTTTGTATGACTACGACACAGAATGTCATTGTGGGGTGTGAGTGTGTGAGCGTTTATACATTTGATCTGTTTTCCTATTCTAAATATTAAATGTACCTAACATTCCGCAATAGTCGGTTCATGAAGCTGTTGTACGAATATCTTTGCGGCGTTGATTGAAGGCTTTGTTGGAAACAAATGCTGCGAACTCTATTGGTACTGTCAGTAGCACGAAACGGTGCCAGTCGCGAGCTTCACTCGCTACTTCTTAATTACAAGTGTTTGTGAGTGTTTTCTGTTTAATTTAACGCTGATTTTATATACTACTAGGGGCCCGCCCCGACGCAGTTCGATTTTATTTAATAATTATTATATATATATATAGATATGTATACACTTGATATAATTATAGCCTGTAACCATCTGAAATTATGTACCTTTCGAACGAGAAAAGAATTTTTTATATAGCTGCTGTGGCTTTGGAGGTTAATTTCCCTACATACACAAACTCGCCAAATTCGCACTCTCTTTATACCTAATATTAATGTAGATAACGAATCACAATTGTAAACCAAAACACTTATTAAATAGCACATTAAACCAATCACTGCACAATAGAAATGATTAGAGGGTTCTCAAGGTAGATAGATTGATGCGCCTTGTCAGGTGTACATCCTTTTATTTTGGTGAGGAACACGACGTTCATTGATCTAGATCTAGTTTAAAATAAGTTGTTAGGAGCTGCCATATCATTATCTCAATAGGGATTCCCAAAACATGTGAATAACAAGTATTGTTTTTTAAGATTAGAGCCGCAAACATGACCGCGCTGTAATTAGGTCATAAGTATTTTTCTCCTGAAGAACTGAGGTGGTACGCCTCATTTGTATTAAACGTAAAGTTGCTTGATGATAGTATTCTCCTGGTGGACCCATGACGTTAGAAGGTTTTATTTGGTAACTTTGACGCTAATAAAATGCAATAGTTGTCGGAAAAACAGATGATTAAAGCGCGTAATAAAAGATAGGTACGGTTGAATAGATGAGTGCATCCGCGCGAGGGCTCGCCACCTCTGCATTATATAATGGATGTAGGTAAATAGCATACTACTCACCTGGTATTACGACAAACATTGTTCTGCCAAATAATAACGATTTAGTATAAATGATTTAAGTTTTATAAATATAGAATTTAGTATCACAACTGCAGCGCCACCTATTGTGTATCCCACTGTAGCAATCAGCTTAAAGCCTACAAATCAAATAAGATCTCATCGATGCAATCGTTAGAAGGTCATACGACTATTTGACAAACCAACGATTATATTTCAGTTGGTATATCAAGAAATCTTTATGTAAATAACGTATAAGAATAAATATTATAAATATATTTTTCCATTATCATTGATATTGGATCTGCCGGCAGATGTATGTATCTTGTTCTTGACTCTATGCAGGCTCAAATGCGGATATTAATCAATAAGCGCAATTCATTTATTTACGTTGGCTCGTGAATTGTTTTCGCAGCTGCCCAATGTTACAGTAGCGAATAACGAAATCGTTCATATACTTGTGGGTTAGCTGCAAGCCCCACGGACCGCTGATAACGTAGCGAGCCCGTCATCACACCTTGTGGCCATAACGTTTAGTTTAGAACCAAAAATTAATTAACAAAAAAACAGACTTAAATTTGAAGAAGGTTCTTGGTTTTATTTTCTATTTCTCACCCTTAGGGGTGGTATTTTTTTTTTCAAATTTAAGTGGGACCAAACGGAAGTACACACTGAAACAAAAAGGAATTTTGCAAGTAAAAATTCTGAAGTAACAAACATAGAAGAAAATACAAACGAATTGATATACTATCATTTTTTTAAACGTAAGCATGGTGAAGTCTCTGCATATATCAAAACAGAAACATTGAACACTATTAAATCAATAGATTATTTCTTGTCTGCATTGAAGCAAAGGTTCACTTAGTAGTAGATGGTTGCGAGCTCGCCAATGAAGCGCTGATTTTCAGTGTAGATCCTATGTTCGCTGCATAAGCACCCGTGTGTTGTTGACGTATTGAATGTACACCGTCTCGTTTATGTACAAACCAACGTGATTTGAGCTAAAGCTCGGAGAATAGGACGAAAAATGAAGTTTGCCTAGGGCCTTTGATAAGGTAGCCGCTCTGACCTATACTAGTGTTTTTGTGAGTTAACTGAAGCTGGTCATACGGTATTAAAACAGCAATGTAATCGAAGCATCGTTCAATTGGTGGGGGGGTACATTTAGAGATATTTCAGTGTAATATGATAAGAGACAAATGGTATTGGTTGTTGCAGGTGAGTGCGGCCACGCGGGCGTCCGTGCATGTCTCGATCATGCTGGACTGCCTCTGGTAAGTCCGCGCTGACTACACCTCCCCTCACCCCCTGCTCATTCCGCCGCCGCTTCGTTGCGACCTAAATGAATATCATCATCATCCTGCTGATCGATGACATTGATGAAAATGTATTAAGCACAAACTTAAGTCAAGTAGCTTAAGTCGTGTTAGGAGAATATATACATACATTGCGCGTGCGTTGCCTGTACATATTTGTATGTATCTGTCATTGTCATCAATAGATACACATCTCGGTGTACAGTCCTCAGCGTGTTTAAGATAATTTCCAAGTTGTATTACGCTAATCTATTAACTCAATAGACTAGGCTAACAATAACTGCAGAGATGTCTCGAAATGAAAAAACTTTTTTCTTAAACAATTTAGGGTATTACGCGATGGAATTATTAATAACTGGAATGTAGCCATCCATACATTTCAATCACATGGATGGGACTCGCTACTCTTAAGAAATTGCAATGCAATTTTAAATTGCGCAAATGCATTATAAGAGTAAAGAGAGTAGTTCGAAAAGTTTGCGGAACGGAAGAAATTGCAAGTGGTGTGGGTTAGTCATTTCATTTGTTAAAATGTAATTTTGTCATTAACATTAGTGTACTAGGGAAATAAATGTCGACTGTGGAGAAAATTGAAATTGAAAGATTTTATTTTGCAGCTTTTTTGTTTCCTTACTGGTTAAATTGTGCAGATTGCCATGGTCATGATATCAAAACTATGACAGGTGCATAAAAGATGGCACGATGAACGCTAGCTAGCGTGTATGGTCAGTGTTGGTAGGGGGAGGAGGCCGGAGTGACAACACGTGAGCGGTGATGTTTGTTTACGCGGCGGTGCGGCGCGGGATGCTGTGACGTAACGCCGAGCAAATGTCAAGGGCGTAGCGCCAACGTTTGCAGTATACCGCCTCGGCTGTTAGGGCAGAGCTCTAAGTAGTCGATAAATATTTTTCATGTTATTTATTCTTCCGCGCCATAGAGGTCAATTAAAGTGGTTTCCAATGTATTGCACTTGTTAAGCCTCCTAGGAGGCCTTCAGTTGGGTTAGGAAGCGAGAAGTCGTTATATGGTTCAAAATGCTTCCACTAATCTACATTGAGGAGACGAGGTGACCCTTTAAGCCTTTTAAACACCGAAGTCGAAATCACTGGTCATTACAATTGTTCATTCCTATCGATTTCATTGTAATACCTACAGATTAGATGTTCAACAGAGCTTCATGTTCCTTCGATCGAATGGTAGTAGAGTAAGTAACACCTTGTATGATTAAGCATGCCAATAAAATTCATCTGCTCGTCCACCACAAAATTATATGAAGAAAGTAAGGCGGGCTGCTCGGTTCTTCTCTCCCTAATAAATAAAAAGACTAGGGCTAAGTACTTTTTTTACGCGTTGTTCAATGAGTCAACAATCGCTTCATGCAAATAAAAGTCATTATGCCTGTGTGGTGCACACAGGTAACGCAATTATTTGCTATTTCATAAATTAAAGTTTCGAAATAATAGAAAGTTAAAAACTTTAGCCATTCAGAACACGATCCGTGTAACTAGGTGAAGTTACCGGTATACAATATACATTCCATTGTGAGTACCCGTATCATAGTAAGAAGTGAACCATACACAATGAAGAAATTTAAAATAATAAATTAAAGAATATGAGAGTGTTGTATACTATGTAGCGACATTGAACGAACGTTGTTTTTTTTCTTTGTTATTTCAATGGCGGTTCAGTGAAATTCTTTACATAATGCGTAGGTACAATGTATAAAAGGCGATTACGAAAGACTTAAGTATGGCAATTAGGTATTACTTTCGTTTAAACGATGACTGCTTAATGAATATAACAACTATTAACAGTTGTTATTGTGTTAACACAATAATGGTGTGAAAGCGATGAGAAGGCATATCGCAATAATCCATTAGCCTCCTACATCTTGCAGGGCCGTGACGAGTCGCGAGCCGACTGGGCTAAAAGGGTTCGTTTTTACAGATTTTGACATTCGAAGATAATATGTGATAGAAAAAAAAAATTGTACTCGTATGCGGTCGTAAACGTGTAAGCACGTGCGGTTTAGCGTCACGCGCGCCCGGGATGAACCGATGGTGAAATCACGACAACGAAACAATCCGGGGACAGTCGTTGAGAGCTATAGATGTTTAAATGAAATCGAATCGAATCGGTTTCAAACGATAATTTCCATTGTAAAATAATTCGAATCCCATTCAGGCCGAATATAAATTTTGATATAATTGTAATATCATCTGCGGTCGGCAAGAGAGCGACGTCATGCGTCGTGGCTGTGATCGTTCCAGATGTTAGAAAACTCGTCGTACCGTACCGTGACGAGAGGCTCGCTGTCTTCCGCCTTTTCCGGTTCGATTCTTTACCAATAAACGCATAGGCATTGATTGGCGCCAATGGAAGAAAGCTGAAAAAATATTTCGCCCAAGTATATGCATAACTACAATACAAAAAGACTTTCAATATAAAACAGGACGTTTGTTCCAGTAATAAAGAAAAATTCTTTTTTATGATACAACTGTAGCTTAGCTCAATTATGTGCGGGTGATGTTCAGTGCAATTAGATGTACAGCACAGACGATCGATCTGAGTTGGATGTCTGTGCCAGTTGAAATGAAGCAACGCGACATGTGTTAATTAAAATTTTCTTTCAATGCTGTAGAATCGAGATTATCAATTCAATTAACGGTGTACGCTCACTCCCCGCTACCGTCCCACCTCCTGCCCCGAAACATCAGCTGATCGCAGTTTACGTACATAGTAACCGATCGTCCTCCAGTTTCTATTTGCGGGTGCCATTGTTGTTGTATAGCTCTTAATATGCCTTTCAGTTCGGATACAGTCAAACACCTAGCATCATTGTATTTCTGACTAGATTATATAAATATAGTTAGTTTATTTTACTTGTTCACCGATTCCGGTGTTTAGTCTTTACTTAAAAATATAATTATATAGATTCCTACTTTGATATGTTGATAAAATCAGTCAAATTTCACAAGAAAACAGTTTAGTTTTTACGTCTTCTAAATTAGTAAAAGCGACTGGAATCAATATTATGACGTTTATTCAAAGCCACATTAGACGTAGATAAGTCCATATGGTGAGAGGGGGGGTCAAAGCGGGGCAGGAGGCGGGTGG
>PDGT01000010.1:161610-202642 GCA_003671415.1 Megathymus violae
TGCCAGTGAAAGTGTGGCACCTTCGGAATATGGCATATCAATGAATACACCACGCACGAATATTGGCGCAGGCGCAAATGGGATGCGAGCCGAGTTTGTTGGGCCACATCGGCCTTAAAAATGCACTTCCCGTTCGGCGGCAAACGCGAGCGGTTAAAAAATTTAAATTGTTTGTATGGTTTTCATTTATTTACAAATTGTGTAATGAAACCAATAAATCTCGAGTGTTATTTTGCGCTTAAAATTCACCCAAGCGCAGGTGAATAAAGTGGAATTAGTTCACGCAGATGACATTATTAATTGAATAAATGTAGACGTATGTAATTCAAACTGTCATGGGTAAGCCACGGTGCGAGCCAGATCCGCTCTTATGGATCAGTACTAAGGCTGCTGCGTCTCCATACTACAGGTTTCCCACAATAGATGTGTAACAGCGCTGTGCAGAAATACGAAAGGTGCGGCCGAATGTGGTGCAACGGTGCACGATCGATGGTGACAATTATTACAAACATAACAGAGACGAGTGGTCTGTGACAACAACGGATGACAGATAGCGTTCGCGGTGAACCACTACGTCGGACCGGAGCGCTGTTGCGAAATGATAAAGGGTATTTTACGATAAGGGCAGGATTCGTTAAAATGTTTTAGTCATAAATATATGACTAGTGGACTGAAAGTGCACAAAAGTAATTCTATGTCATATTGTTATCAGCTTGTTCCAATTACTAATAACATATTGTGATAAGTATGTAGTTTAGTAATTATTTCCTTTATTCGATATTAGATTCCTGGATTCGATACATTCGCGATTATGTAAATTATAAGAGTTTAAATGCATTCAATCGTAACCAAACTACCGAAGCCTTTGTTAAAGTACTACAATAAAGGTACTTTCAGATACGGCAGTAAACGGTTCCGTGAACTTCTTAACCTTGAGCGGTGGCGGTGCTGTCGATACGTTTTCACGCAGATCGCGATGCGGGTAGCATTTAAAATTCCAAAATTAAAAACTTAAAAATCTGGTGATGACAATAACCAATTATAAACTTGTTAATCGACGAAAATTTTATAGTTCCAATATTAAAATTTCATTTCATATACTTTTTTTTTCAATTTATAAACCTTGTGCAGGGGCGTGCGCTCCTTGTAGGCAGAAATGCAGTGCTTTACTTGCCATTCACAGATATTTTAATAAAACGTTCGTACGTTTTAGATGACTTTAATTAATAGTAAATAAATGAATAAACAAAATATAATAACTTAAAAACGCCTAATATTTTATAAATAGCACCTATTTGCAAGCACACAAACATTATGTTTGCCAGGCGTTTGGCGACAAGCAAGCGGCGCTGCAAAATAATGTACCTAATCAACCGACTCCTGCCGTCGCGTCCCGCAGGAGATTTGTTCGCATGTGTGTAGTAATTTTGGTGTCCGTGCACAGTTCGCAAATGCACACACCCATGAATATCGAAAGCCGCGACTCCAGCGGCAGACTACGGAAGTTCGGCAGTTGTCGGGAGTAATCGGAAATGTTCGTTGTCTATAATCCGAGTAAAAATAATAGACGGAAATTTAACATTATGCATTTTTATTTAGTAAGGTTTGATTTGTTTAAATAGCAGAAATGTTTTGTGTTTTGCAGGGGCCATTTTGCTTTTTTATTTGATAAGCGTTGTTTACTATTTTGTTTGCGTCAGTATATTTATAGTTTTCTTAAAAGATTTTTCATTTTAACATTTAAAAGTGTGTACATTTAACAGTTTATTACTGAGTTTCTATAATAATTGTAGTGATTTGCTTTTACGAGTGCGTTTGTTGATTTTTTTTTAATGTTATTTGATTGTGAGGTTTGTCTTGAAAATGTGTGTTTATTAAAAATTAAAAATAACAAGTTCTCACAATTGTCATTCGGTGAAAAGATTCAAATTGTGTCTAAAGGTAGGTGTGTACCCGAGTTACAACAATTAAACCAGCAAAAAGGGAATGTAACTCGAAAGTTTCATGTTAAAAATTATGAAACGTATAACTGGCTGTGTGGTTGTGTACACACGATTAAAGTATATTGTTTTCCTTGCATATTGTTTAGTAATAGTAGTACATCTAAGACTTGTTCTGTTGGCATGGTTTCCGACTTAGAGATCCGTCGCGTGGCTGTGGCTATGCTAAAAATCTATAAAAGAAAAAGTTTTTGTGACTGAGTACTCCGCCGCATACCCAGTGTCATAATCCTGTGCACGCCGTTGAACCTGAGCATAGACAAAAAAAAAAAGAAAATGGGGCTAAATCTACATGGTTTTGTAACTCGAGACGTGGGTAACGTTTTCACAGGGCCTGGCCTTCCGCCGGGGACACCGGATGCTACATACGACCGGCCCCAAGGTTGCCGGCAACCCAACCACCGTTTGACCTCCACTTCAGTTTCTATTGTTAATTAACTCCTACCGAATCATTTACCGCAATCACTTTTATTTTCATTAATCTAATTTCCGTCAATATACTGTGTATCAAGGTTAGAGCTATATAAAAGAGCAATTAATTAAATGTAATTATTTATACATGTTTTTATTAGTATTTTATTCAGTATTTTATAAATTTTAGTAATCACATTTTAAATTTATGAATTTTAACATATAATTATATTAAATAATGATTTCACATCTCAAATACATTAAAATTATGTTCTCGAAACGTGGAGGTGGTTGCTTTTTTCTTAATTTTCCCTTTTCCACGGCGAAACCTAATATAATGTTATTTTGTACCATATTCTTCAGCCAGCTAACGTAGCCTTAGATGGTAAATAGCATTAACTTTAAAAAAGTCATTTATTCATCACTTGAAGTCATCCACACTGTAATCGGATGGGAACACCGATGCGGGGAAACTACTCCATTCCTTCGCGGTGAAACCCGTCGTCTGTACCGGACGGATGTATGGAACGAAAGGATGGATAGTCGCTGTGCGTCGAGTCGTTCGACTGTGGAAAGAGGATGGAGGAATCAGATTGTGTAATTCCAGGCACATTCTCCCAACTGAGTCCTATAGAACACCCAGAGGCTGGTTAGTCTACGCTCAATGCTTAGAAGGTCGGTGTCAACGAGTTCTGAGCCACCGATAAGCCGCTTCACACGCCTCTCCATCGATCCCAATGCTTACAGGTGACATTTGGTAGCAACATCCCAGATGTGACAGCAGTTCTCCACACACGGCCGAACCTGTGCTTTATGTAAGGTTAAAAGTTGTTTCGGTGTGAAATACCGCCGCATCTTCGCTAGTACACTTTGCCTGCTGTCTACGAATCATTGTTACATTATATCGAAATGGACATAATTATAGGACTAATAGGTTCAAGATGGTGAATGGAAAGCTGTAGGCAGTACTTCATCCAACTAAGTATACATACATTGACATCCATGTAAACATTGGAAACATGGAAATTCTTTTGGAAACAACGCAACCGACCCTACCGTGATAAACTTGCTCCCACTAAATCTACACCACGCATGGATTAGGGCAACATATTGCATACGCATAAAAATATAAGAATCAATTCAGCAATTAATCTAAAATGAAGATATATTTATTAATAACTGGCTAAAAAAATATTAACAAAAGTTTACTTAAATTAATTTCAAAACTCAACAAAGTTTTTTTAATGACATTATTGTTTCGCACCATCTCACGTTCCTCATAATCTGTTATATAATTTTCGTTGTTAACAAGTATTTGTTAATTGCCTACCCTCAACATTGATATTATGTTTAGGGTAATTCATTAACGTATTTAATAGCCAAGAGTCAAACATAATTATGTAGGTAGGTAGATTCTAATCTGCCCGTAATGGCACATATTGCAGAAAATATAGTATATATTAAATCCCAGAATATTATTTCCATGATATTTTAATTTTTCATATTGTTATATTTATTATTCACCAGCAAACTGCCCTCGCGTCGCATCGGAAAAACTACGTCTTACGCAAAGAAATAGTACCCAGATTATTTTAAATTAATTTATATATTTTTATGTTTATGGACGGATTGAGATGAAATTAACTTTAAATATTAAGTGATGCTTACTGCAATACATTAGTGAAAACCAGAACGAACAAATAAACTAAAAGCGATCAGTTAGAATTTTATGTAAATTTTTTTATTATTATGTAAATTGACATGATTTTGTACATTTACATAGGAAACAAATTTATACAACATATAAACTAAATAGCATTAAATTATTTGGATCAATCAATTCTAAACGCCCTGCCTTTTAATCGTGAACGAATCATATGAATTTGTATTTATGTTGTTTTTTCATCGATCATTCAAACATTGATGTCGATGATAAATGAAAAAATATAAAAATAAAATATGTGTAAAATGAATAATTATGAATATGTGTGGTTCAAGTGCACGATATTGATTGACCTGATTGGTTGACCTGGCAGTATTGGCCTGCACCGCTCCAGCGTTTCGGATTCTTTTACACATTAAGTAATATTTTCTTCTTGTCATTATGTTAGCGGTAATTCGTGAATGAACACAAGGGTTTATTACTAACGTTCTTTTTATTTTTTAATACCAAAAGATAATTTTTTTTGACATTTTTTTTTCCTAAATCCATTAAATACAAACATATAATAAATAAATGTTTACACACTCACACCCCCGCACTAGGATTCCCTGTGTTACGGGTGGCATATACATACACAAAAATGACATTACAAACATTCATTACCCGAGAACAAACATTTATCTGTCACATAAATGTCTACCCCGGCCGGGAATCGAAGCCGGCACCGCTCGATCGGCAGACCAACTGGTCTACGGTGTCGTCAAATGTTATACGTGATCACTGATTAGCAAAGACATCTATCTGTACTGTGCTGATAGTACCAGACTGCCCTTCAAATACTTTATTGTCCTCTTGAATATAATCATGCAGTATATATGTGCATTCGGTCATGTTTGTACTGGTCGCCGACGTCGCGCAGGTTGCCGTGCTGCGCTCGATCGATGGGAAAAGTGCACCGACTACCACCGTCGTCCGCGACCTGCCCTTGTTGTAGGTATTCAGCGCCCGCTACGATGATTGACGTATAAGCAGCCGAACAACTGACCTCTGTAATATAATATACTATATATGTATATTTATAGCGTGAACTTAGTGTGATGGAAGTGCAATTAAACTTTTGTCAATTTCTTAATTATTTTGTTTTATATTTTTATTATACCAATTCGAAAGGTACGTCAATATTAAACGTGAATCCAATAAGAATGTAGAAATGTATGCATGAAAGCTTATTCAGTGATTGAAGATTTGTTTATGTTGCTTTAAGATATATAATTATATTGCAGTTAGCGGCAGATAGATATCCACAGTAAGTGATTGGTGCTTTTTAGTGGCTTTTATCAGCATCATGATCTATTATTTATTGTGACGTGATATTATAATTTTTAAAAAGAGAAAAAGATTCAACATGTTTGGCACATACTCTTGGTTATAACCAGGGTTCGAGGATATATATCAATGGATATATATCATAATATATATCCGATATATATCAAATTATTTTTTATGATATATATCAAATTTTATATTATTGAGTAATTTTTGGCGTTTGTTACTGTATTTCTGCTTCCCAAATGTAGATGGCGTATGAGTAGAGTTAAAACATACTGCCTAATATAAGTTCTAACCCATAAATAGCAACACTTCTGCCGGTAGTAATGCCGTCTGTCGTGTCAGAAAAATTTCTCTTTTTTAATACATATGCAAATAGTACACATAAATAATACAATAAAATAATAATATTGGCTTTCATACAAGATGGATATATATCAAACTTTTGATATATATCGGATATACATCATAAATATCCGATATTTTGATATTTATAATAAATATCGGATATTTTCGAACCCTGGTTATAACGCACATCAAAATGGAAAGACATTAATAACAATCGATTTACGCCATGAAACTGTGTCGGAAATAACCGACCACTTCAAACTATACGTGAGGCAATATCGTACAATTGCAGGTAGTCGATAGTCGACCGTACACGAATGCCTGTAAGCGGTGCTCGTGTTTCACGTAAGTTGATATTCGACCTACATGCAGCGCTGTACGGCAAATCGGTGAGACCCCGCAGTTGGCGCCATCACGCGATTCGATTCGCCCACTGCTCGATGCCAATAAGGAAATAAGTATTAGCATAGACGGCATGCCTCCGCGGCGTTTCTCATTATGAAAATATTACGCAGGATGCAAACCTCAAGCGGAGATATGTAGGTTAGGATTGCAGAAAAGCAGTTGCCGATTTTTTCTTTGAAACGATTTGTCTAAGCAACTTGTAAATTCACTTAGAAAATTGTTGAAGGATCAGCAATGCTTATTAAAAAGGCGTCAGAATTTTTCATGCGACGTAAAATTGAATGTAATTTATAGAAAACTTTTTTCCCCATTCTACTTGCGAACACTTGGAAACTAGATTCAGTTGCCTGAGTGTAATATTTCAGATTAACCTTATAGTTAAATTTTACGTCCTCTTAAAACACCAGCCGTACAAAGAGATGGAATTAGGTGTTGGGGTACAGCTAATACAAGGGCTGCTATTTATGTATCCGGAACTGGCCATAATATACAGAACAATATTCAAAATGTAATTATTACATTTAAAAATGGAACTGTTTGGCTGTAGAATAAATTTGTGTCATGTGACTATCAACTGTTTTTCTTGTGGAGTTTCATTTTAAAAAATTTTCATCGAACTGGATTTTTAACTTGTGAACATTTTCGTGCTATGATTTATTACGATTATCTCCATGAGATAACACAAAAACAGCGCATCAATTAACTCACTTCGAATTTTGGGGATGAAGCAAACTGTGTATCACTGGTTCAGTGTGTTTAATCGTGGGCGGTCTATGCTCATGGATAAAATTAAAGAAGGTCGCCCTAAATCAGTTTTTTTTTGCAACAAAATATCGACGATGTGCGAGAACTGATAATGCAAGACCGTCATGCTCCATACCGTGTGATAGAGGCGTCTCTGGGCATAAGTATGACGAGCATACATAAGATATTACACGAACATTTGGCTGTAAAAAAATTTGTTCGCGTCGGATAACGCACAACTTAATTATCGATCAAAAACAAGCTCGTGTAAATTGTTGCAAAAATATGTTACCAAAATGCAATCGTGGTGCGTCAAAAGCCGTTTATAATATCTACACAGGTGATCAATATTGGGTCTATGCCTATGACACCGAAAATAAACAGCAATCGACGGTGTGGGTGTTCCAAGACGAACCAAACTCGACAAAAGTTATTATTCATGCAAAAAGCACTGAGCAAGTGGTCGATTGTTTTTTTTGTATAAATGGACATGGGCTACAGTGCTACTAGAGAATCGTTAAACGGTTAATTCTGAATGGTATACGACCATTTGTCTGCCAGAAGTCTTTGAAGAAATAAGAAAGAACAAACGACAAGTCAGAATCATTCTCCATCATGACAATGTTAGTTGTCACAGGTCCGCAGAAACAAGTCAGTTTTTAGAAGATCAAAAAATCGAACTCATGGGTCATTCGCCTTACAGTCCCGATTTGGCACCCAATGATTTTTATTAATTTCCAAACGTGAATAATAAATTTCAGGGTTAAATTTTTTCGAGCCGAGAAGACGCCTTTGATGCGTTCAAAATGCATATTTTGGAGATACCTCAATCAGAGAGGAAAAAGTGCTATGAAAATTAGTTTCAATGTATGCAAAAGTGCATCGATCATCGTGGCGAATACTTTGAAGACCAATAAAAACATAATAAATGATAGTTGTTTGTTTTTTGTTTTCTTATTACATAGATAGCAGCCCTCATATACGTCCAGCGTGGATTGAAATAACGGAAAAACTATTTTGATAAACAATCTAAGAACACTTCATAACGTCATACATATGGAGAAATAAAACGAAAAAGTTATGATAATAAAATAAATATTAATTTTAATGTTGCTATAGCAATGTAGCAGACGTACTAGTAAGTTATTCTTTGATCAGTGTCAAATACAAATATGGTTCTAATCGAGTTATAACTTTTCATAGATTGCAGTAGTCACTAACACCTTATCAAAATATGATATGTAAAAATTTTATCCAGTTGGCTTTAGTGGAGACTTAAGTGTGCAGTTGAGAGAAGTCTATTTGCTAGTGCACGAAGGGTCATGTGTTTCACGTTTACGTATCTATTTTCACTTTGTTCGTGGTGCCCGTTACCTCAATCTCGTGACGTGACGTGTGGTCTTGTCGATTTCAAATGCATCCTGCGTGCTGTAACCACCCGCTTTGCTTTATTACTCAACTAGTTTTTGGTCTTTCCAGGTAAGTAGCGGTCGCAGAGCAGGCCAGTTTCTCCCTCGCTCCTTATTTAACGGCACAGTTACCGTAAGTCAACAATCTTTAGCAAATGACACTGAATTACATCTAACGAAACCCATTTGTCCATAATATATGGTGGCATGTAGATCGCACTACGCTGTTCCAATTGTCGCATACAAAGTTTCTAACCACATATGTAATTTAGAACTTGAATATGCATTAACAAAATGAGTGTTATTGTAGTCATCCATCCATCCATTCATATACACTCATGGACAAAATTAGAGGAACGCAAAATAAAGTGCGTGTAAAACAAAATATCATGGAAATTTGTGACAATTAAGTATAGTAATTTGTATTTTGCTTATTTTTCGTTATTTTAAAAATGCGAAAGTCGAAAAACATAGTTAAAGGATAAAAATTCACGAAATTCAAAAAAAATGAAAAATTAACAGGAAAGAAACATTTTTATACTTAACATTAATATTTTTTTTATTCATAAATGCTTAAAAAGGCTATAATGTGGGCTGTAATCAGTACTTAGTGTTGCCCCCTCTAGCTCTTCGAACTGCTTCCAGTCTTCTTGGCATACTTCTAATCAAGTTATCAATAAAATCTTGAGGGATGGCGGTCCATTCTTCTTGTAACGCGTTTTTGAGATCTCTCAAATTAGCGAGGACAGGAATTCTTTTCTTTATTTGTTTTCCAAGCTTGTCCCAGACATGCTCTATGGGGTTTAAGTCGGGTGAGCGCGCTGGCCACCCCATAGTGTTGATTTCAAGGTCTCGAAGGTATTCAACAACCACGGCCGCAGTATTATCATGCATAAAAACAAATCCGTCTCCTATGAAAGGGGCAAATGGCACTACAACTTGTTCCAAAATCTCAGTTACATATCGTACTGCTGTTAATGATCCATTTTCAATGACTTGCAGTTCCGTACGTGCCCCCATACAA
Source organism: Megathymus violae (assembly GCA_003671415.1). NCBI lineage: Eukaryota > Metazoa > Arthropoda > Insecta > Lepidoptera > Hesperiidae > Megathymus > Megathymus violae. The sequence goes on from PDGT01000010.1 coordinate 170,944, forward strand.
ATACCTCCCCATACCATAACTGACTCTCCACCATATGCCTCTTTTTCAATGATGTTGCACTGAGCATAACGCTCTCCCGAGCGTCTCCACACTTTCACCCTTCCATCATCTGGTTTCAGGCAAAATCTGGATTCAGCAGTGAATAGAACCTGACTCCAAGCTTCGGCATTCCAATTTTCGTGATTGCGAGCAAAATTAAGTCTAGCTACTCGATGGCATGTTGTAAGAAGGGGGCCTCTGGCAGGCACATGTGATTTTATTCCGGCCGATTTCAGTCTTCTTCTCACAGTTTTTGTGCTTACTGTAACCCCTCGAACTTCGTGGAGCTCCGTTCTTACCTCAGAAGAAGTTAAAGTCCTGTTCCTGAGCACCCGGTTAACAAGGAAACGGTCATCTCTCGCCACAGTTTTCCGTTTACGACCCTGTCCTGCGAGTCTCGTATATCGTCCGGTCTGCCGATACCTCTTGATAACTCGGTGTACCACAGATTTGGATACTTGTAACGTTTGGGCCACATGTTTGTAGGTGTGCCCAGTTTCAATTATAGTAACAGCCCGGGCAACTTGAGTGGCGTTCAGGTCTGGCATTTTCAGTTTATTAGCAGTAACAATTTACACTTTACACGATAAATAAGGAAGCCAAGGCAAAAATTTAAACAAAACCAAAATTTTCATTCAAATTCAAAAGTTGGCAAATTTTTTCCCAGTACGAAAGAACGTAATATTACGCAATAATGTCAGAAAAACAAATGAAATTCGAAAAAAGAACATTTCAAAACTTTTTTTATTTTCATAGAGTATATTAATGTATGTGGCCAGTACGCACGATAATTATAACACGAGATATTAAACCTTTTTTTGCGTTCCTCTAATTTTGTCCACGAGTGTATGTATATCCATTCAGTTCCCTGCTGGACATAGTTTCCCCTGAATTATGCCACTCTGACCGGTAACAGATTTTATATTTTGTCACACTAAATTATGATCAAGAAATGCGTCCTCAATGCCGAATCTAGGTTTATGCATTCACTCTCCCATAATTCAACAATTTGAATTTGGGCCGAAATTAGAGACGTTTATTGTCCATTGTTTTCCAGTACGATTTCCAATGGCGCATTGCACGCGAAATGTCAATGACAACTTCCCGTTACTCATTAGTAGTATGGTGGTGTCCGCTACTGCCGCCAACCTTCGTAGTTCGGAACGTAACAAAATTTACAAAGTAGGTAATGGATCACGAAATTCGAGGTGAATATTTATTTATTGTAACTATTCTATCTATCAGTGATTCAAGCTCATCTGTGTCAACTCAGTATAATTGCGATGATGCTCGTATTGGGTGGTAAGATATCCCAACATAACTGTTAGCAGTACCTCCTAGATTGTAATTTGTCTAGGAAACTGATCCTGATGGTTGAGCTTTGTAATAGGAAATCTGGTCATAACTATCTCAGAGCAGATACGCGTTAACCGGTGAAACCAGATTAAACACAATATTAGCTCATAACAACGATACCTCGTGAGTAAAGTGTCCCAGTACTAGCTTGGTGGCTGTAGTATCACTGACGGTAAAGATCTTTGCATCTTTTTGTTTTCATTCGTTAACCATGATATGCCTTGACTATACTCAAGTTAGTATACAAATTATGTTTTTGTATTTCCAGAATGAATTGATTTATTATTAGTTTATTACAGTTCATCATAAATCCAATAATTTGAAATAATCATAAGTCAAACCTCTTATAAACTAAGTATTTCAAAGGGTTCAAACCACAAAGTTGAAGATGTTCAACACATTTTGACAGAATGTGTGCGAACAGAATCATTGAGGTTACAGCATTTTACAAGAACAATGCAGATTGGCCAACTAAACAGTATTTTAACCTCTCCAATGTCAGAGGAAGCCAGGATTACTGTGCAGACTGGGTACTGTAGGCCTTGCAAAACATTAGATTTTGATTGTTTTGTGGTCTAATTATATAGTTGTGTGTGTGTGTGTGTGTTAATATGTTGTTGGTCCCTTACGGACGATGTGGGCGCTCAGCGACAAAGTCCTTATAATCATAAATCAAAAACAAAAAACCAAAAAGTTAATATGTTCGATTAATTTATTATGTTAATGGTTCAAACATAAATGGGATACTCGATACACACTAGAATGTAGTTGGTGCAAAGTTAGGTCTCAGATGGCATGTTATTTGTAAAGCTCTCGAAGGCTGGCACTGCACGCTGGTTGCTCAACATGTCGCGGGTGGCGTGTGGCGGTGGACTGTAGAGTCGCGCCGTCGTCATTGAGTAACCACAGCGCGCGGTGTCCGTTATTGCATTGTTTAAACTTGAGCAACAGTTTATTCTTACTACGTTGAAACTTTACTACGTTTTAAGTTGTCAAAATTAGGTCGTCCTAGAAACAGTATTAAATACAAGATAGAATGAGTTATGTTATAAAGTTATGGGATGAAATGTTTAAATATAAACATGTTTTGATTCGTAGGTATAGGCGTTTGTGTATATCTCTCTTGGGACGATATTTCATCGCACTTAAGTCCGTGTTAATTTGCCTTGAAACTAGAGTCCAACAGCGAAGCGTGCCTCAAGAAGTAACCATACTTTTCCATCCTCGAAGTTTATCGCGTCGGAAAGTTTGAAATGTTTAGTGTTATCCGAAGTTCACGTTCAAAGGACTATGTTGATTGCTATCTATAAATTTATTGGATCTAAATTCACTCAGTTTGATAAGCAAGTTTAATTGGTTACTTCTCTAATCAAATTTTAAGATAAACTTTATCATAAACTTAGGAGTTGTCAGTTTTATTGCTGAAGAGTCTTGATCAAGGCAATGTTGCGTCAAGGTATTTAGACGGCTATATATTTCGTGGATAAATATTCATTATTCTGATGAACAAATTCAATTAGTTTGTTCCCCAATTAAGTACATACATGTTTTGTCTGTCAGGCGTTTTGTTTAGAGGTCGTGGTCAAGGGAACGCGGCCTGTGACGATGGATGAGCGCATTGATATGTTGGACGCGTTGAGGCGCTCGCCGCCGCCGGTTCAATCATCTGCGGGTCAGTGCTCGACGACGCTGCCGCCTCACTGATTGCTCGTTGGACAATATCGCTTGTTAATTTTTTTTCCTTTATCTTTTCGCAGTTGCTTGATTTCAGTCAATAATACTTGTACTTTTCACTGATATGGATGCAATAAACCGGTATGCAAATTTGACTACTAAATGACCACTTCAGGTTCTTGATACGATCAGCAGTTTCAAACTGGATTACAGCTTTATTTAATGTCATTCACAGTTGCATTGCTATACGTGACTGAAATAGAATTACTAATCCTACTCCAATAACTCCCTAGTGCATCAGATGTCCGCCTGAAGAGTATTTGCAGTGTGGCTTTCCATTGCGAATTTGCAAGAGAGCTAGAGGAAGTGAGCGAAGATCAAATTAAGGGCCAACCTTACACTTTCGACATGTTTTAACGACCATTACAGTCAATTGGTACCGATCGCTGGACGTGCTTTCTGTGGTACGGACGCTCTCATTGTTTTATTCACCTCATATAACTTTGATTGCTCACAACATTGCTCAGTTTGATGCTAATCTCTACTTATTGTTACGAAGCTTCTCGAATGGTTGGCCAAGAAGAGGAGGGAGGCAGCCTTACGAAGTTTCTGGAAGGGTCGGCCGGAAACAATAGACTTCAAGCCACTCTCGCCCGTATTCTAACTTTAAAGGGTCGAGTATGTGTATTTACCTGACTCGCTATTGTTTTATCGATTTCCGGGTATTATTACTTTCTGCGAAAGACGTAGAAAAGTCTGGAAGGTCCGGAAATCGATATAAATAGCGGGTAGGGTCACTCACAGAGCATTGAGTTCCCGAATACGAAAGCGAAAAGTTCTCTCCCTACGAAGCGAAATTGACCGGCGATCTACGAGTGCGACTGTAACTGTGGATGGAAGTAAAATAAAGTCTGCGGAACTTTTGTGGCATTTCACGAACCTGCGGATCCTGACACGTAATATTATAATTATCTCGAGTCCTAAAACTGAGCTATCGTGTCGGTATATAGGAAAATATAAAGATTATTCAGAGCGCTTATAGCATAAATTCATTTTAAGCGTTGTAGAGACGTATAAAAGAAACTTTATAATAATTAGACAATGTGTAGATATGATAGGAGGAGAGAGGGGAGTAATTTTTGCTATTGGTATCCTAGTGACCGTGCGTCGTACTCGCGTACTTATAGGCTCGGCGGACATCGATTAATCGATTACCACTTTACCATGACCCTCAATTACGTCGACGCATAGGTTGTGCAGGCACGTCAGTATTCATATTGTTGATATGCCATTTACGGAATGTAAAAAAATGTATTGCACAGAGTATTAACGACGATGAAGGCTGATAGACGTTGACGCTCATTAATTTCATACTCTCGTACCAACCGGTCACGATATCACAAAACCCTCTAACAAAAAGTTGACCGTCGTTGCATTGCTGATTCAGGGCATGTTAAAAGATTTGCGTAATTTATAATTGTGTGATAAGCAAATCTTTGAATTTGAAATTTAAATTTGACCACGGTCACAAGAAGCATACTTTTGGCCGTATTGGGGCGGCCTAGAATACTCATCCCAATCCCATGCTGACAAAACAGGGTGTCGTATTTCCTGGCCGACAACGCATCAGTGATACCATTGGTTTTGCTGATGTCCATGAGCGACGGTGACCACTTACCATCAGGTGGCTCGTCTGCTCGTTTGTCGGCTATTAACATAAAAAAAAAGAAAACTGTGTATATCGGTAACATTGCTTATATAGTTGTATGCAGCATCCGGAGTCCGGGGAGTCCGCAGTACCTACCGAAGCTCCGTTGTGATTAATGACAGCTGTCGACATCGTTTCCTGTGCTACGATTGCGCAATTGGAAACAATCTGCGGCGCGGAACATGAACGTGGCCGCACTCGTCCATCGTCGATAACGTTTAATTGCGCACATCAAATGCATCAGAGGCACTTCACAAACGCAATCGGAGCAATCTAATATATTATTTTAATTCGATAATGTACCGTGCCGCTTGAAACGCCACGCACACTCGCTCCGCAGTCGGCAGTCGAGACCGATGGGTGAACTGAACACATAAGGCGATGGTAACCATTGCGGTTGTTCTCAGTTGGATTACTCTTCGCGTAGCAACCATTACATATTTTTTATACCATCCTCCGATCGATATTCGAATCAATCGTGAAATATTTTACGGGTCCTTCTGCAGCATTCTTAGCTAATAACATAAAATTGTATTGTTAAGGAGGTAAGTGATTAATTACACATACACTTACGTTTTTAGAGTTTGTCTAATTTTCAGTTAGACATCAGTAATGGGTGAAAAAAAAAGCACAAGCCCGCCCACCTTAAGCCCAGTGGCATGTAGTCAAAGTAAAGCAGCAATACCCTGTTTTATATCCAGTTTATAGCGTGTTTCGAGTTAAACAATCATGAAGAAAACATTATTTTTTTGACGGGTTGTAAACTGTAACACTAAACAGTATAGAATATGTTTACGATAACAGCTCAGGACATGTTCCGAAATTATTGATTATAATAAGTGAAATTGACGATGTTCCCTTGTTGGTCAGATCAATAGCTCAGCACACGGGTTCGCTAGTGTAACTAGGTCTCCGCGGCTCACGGTCGCATAAAACTAACTATTCAGGTATAATCACAAAAGAATGAAAGGACGTGACAGTGGTGCCGTCCAGACGAGCCGTATGATACTCTCCGACGTGGCAAATCTCACAATTGGCGTTGAATAGGTAATCGACTACATTGACTTGCGCAGGAATGCAGCTCTTGACGTGTATTATTCCATATCATTATTTGTTAAAACTAAAATAATGGCTGAGGTAAATTGCTCCATTTTGTCTTCGTAGAAACATTGAACCGGCACGCTATCGACTGTTGTACCACACTTGTAAGCGACCCGTGCCCCCAATCCAACACCGTTCATACAAAGTTGTTTGGTGCAACCTGATTCTCGTCACACGTTTTATTTTGGGCATTAGCGAAGTGATGAAACGTTCACAACGACACGACACGCTCGTGTACGCGTAATGTCGGCAGTAAGGAGCGTTGGTTGTTAGCAGATATTAGCGAACTCACGTGTCGGTAGACGACATGACAACACCGACCGCAATACCGCTGATACTCGTACGATCGTAAGATCTGTGCCAATCCGCTATACTCATTAGCGTGCAACGTGCTACGGTGTTAATAACTGTTTACGGAATGTGTTCTATTGCGAATGTACTTACTCTAACCACTGCTTGCGAGTAGACTTCGATTAAGGAAAACGTCATGAGATCCGAACGGGGAGCTTCCGATCCGGCACTGTCGATCGTTCCAATTTTGAATTGGATCCGTTCCGATCCACATTCCGTGAATTGCCAGTTGTCCATTTTAGGTGTTCTGAAGAAAAGTGGGCTATGATGGGATTCAACGGGAATTTCACTGGGTGTGGTATTAAGGTTCACATCCAAAGCAAAATTAAACCGAAAACCAACTCAAATCGTTTTAAGTAATAAATCAGAAATCGATTCGGAACAAAGTTTGTAGAAATGAAACCTGATATTTCGGAAATTTGATGAATATATTATCAGATTGTGCTTTACAACAGCGGATAATAGAGATTTGTTTTTTATAAAATGCATTGTTTAGAAGATATTAAAAAAAATGCACAAAATCATCAAAACATACTTAACATAAACAAAAATTTGCAAATCTTTAAAGCCTAAATCACTGCAGAAAATATTCATGGATATATTTATATGACGGAACCCTTTTTCTCGTGAGTCTGATCAGTTAGTTGCCTACTTAACCGATGTTTTAACGTAGACACAATTGTTGTTAATTTTGTTAAGTTATAAATAATACATAGAACGGCATAAACTATTTAATTTATTTACGCGCACAAATTGATACGTAATGTAAAATATTTTAATGAATACAGACCGTAACAGAACATGAGAATACATCGTAATGCGTGTTTCGCTAGTAATGAGCTCTCCGTGACGAAGAGTTTTGTTCGACCTTCTACGGAAGGTTTATAGCACAGTATAGTACAGTGTAGCTTGTAACATCTCATCGGTGTTCAGCTCCGTCGTTATAACGTGGCGACTCTTGTCACGCTGTGGACTCTATGTCACACGACCTCCGGCCAGCCACGTACCACCTTGCTAAGTCCAATTTTGGTGTTTGTCAATATTTTTTATTATATGTTTTTTACACATAAGATAAATGCGAACATTGTTAAGTTGTGATTATAAATAGGAATGGCCTCAATCCGCCCACACAGGCGGTTCTCGGTCGCGAAGCCATTTATAAACATTTTTTTTAAACGCGAGATAAAAACTAAGCCTTTGTTGTCTTTTAAAAAATACATCAGGAAATGATTCATAAATAACAAGCAAAAGTAGTTTAATGTACATCGATCATGAGTATAGAGCTCATGAAAAGTCTAAAGAGCTTTTTTTATATGAGATAAACAAAATGCCCTCGCTTCGCTTCAGAAAAACTACACTTTACAACTACAGAAATAGCATCTGCATTGTTTTAGAACTGGGTTTTTCTCGTTCTGTAAATTTGAAATACCATATATAAATTTTTAACTTTTTTATTTATAGACGGATATAGATGAAATCAACTTTAAATGTTAAGTGACGCTCACTGCAAAACATTAGTGAAAACCGTAACGGAATCTGATAAGCCGTTTCTGAGACTAGAGCGAACAAACGTACAAAGAAACAGACTAAAATTCTAACAACTACTGGTTTGGCTTCTATTGCGATAATGAAGGCCTCTAATAGTAGTTTTTCTTTTAATGCACAGAAGGCGATCAACTAGAATTTTATTATATTATGTATAGACGTATCGAAGGTCGGTGGTCGTCAGTGACGATGGACAGTAGCCGGACACGGCTAGGCTGGTGACGTCACACCGCCCGCAACAGGTGCCACCCGCCCTTGTGAATTCACCGGCCCTCGGATTTGCTTTATATAATTCGCATCTTCATCGTACACTATTAAAGGTTAACGGAGTGAATAAATTACAGGTGAATGAAAGTAATACGATCGCAGCTGCTCGCATTTCATTTTTTTTAATTTATTTAAATTTCCAATTGCCATCGAGTAGTAATGCAACGAAGCATTGGCTTAAAATTTTAAATCTTAACAATCAATATTGGTGTGTCTACAAATTTTAACATAACGCAAAGCAAGTAGGTGGTTCTTTATGCGATACGTAAATTTAATCGAGTATTTATTGGGTTTATTAGAAACCGTTATTCAGGGATCGTTTTGAGTTCTCGGTTCCATAAATTGTTTGCATATTTCAAAAGGATTAGGGAGGTCCTTAAGGTCCTCCTTGCCACCAACTTTCCACAACGGCCAAGTATATAGTTTTTATAGCTTAATTCCACTTATTATACTCATATCAAAAGTATATTATCGGAACATATACTTTTTTGCTTATTACCGCTAATGAGATAACTCAAACATTCTATTCAACTATTATGGATTCATTTTAATAGGTTGCCTCATTTAATAACCAACACCAAAGTGTTTTAAACTAAACTCAAAAGTTTAGGTTTAAACATGAAAATCTTCTGTCAAGTCGTCTTCTATATAAACCAGCAAACAGCATTGAGAATAAATCAGTACCATGTTTATACGTTACTATAGAGAGAAGATGTTATTCGAGTCGAGAAATAATGATCAGAGCCGTAGAAATGCCGGAGGCTGGTTCTCGTCAACGTGCAGCGATAACCGCATTGGCCGCAACGTGGAGTGTTATATATCGCATTTGAACATGCTACCACACGCAGAAAACGCCGTTACATTATGTCCAACATTGCTACCCAACCAAATACAATGAACTTGATAAAGTTGGAAACGACTTACCAAAACCAAACCATTAGAAATCGCATGGATGAAGTTAGTCTCCGTTACCGAAAGCCGCTGTGCACCGCATGGGTATTACCGAAAGCCGCTGTGCACCGCATGGGTACAACGGGTCGTACACCACTCATTGAGCCCCTTAGGGCTCAATCATCATCAGTCAATCGTAGGGCTCGTTTACATCGGGGTCGTCAACACAAACAGAGCAGAAGAATAGGTGGCGTTATGTGTCGTTTTTCTGACGCATCTCGTTTTGGCACACGAGCCCAGCTCAGCAGAATCTGATCAGAATGTAATTTCTTTCGGCAACCATTTGTATGCTTGCTTATACTTCGTGCATGTTCATACCGGACGAAACTAACACCAGCGGCCCTAGCATTATCTGCTCAGTCGCTTAACTCGATATGCTTAAAAAAACCTTTGGGAACTGTGGTTGTCGTCGCAACACCAACGCGATACTTTTTCAGTTGTTACAACGGACGTGGCTGGTCATTTCGCAATGCGATTTGTATGAATTTTTATTGAGCATACCGAAATTATGCGATTATGTTATGCGCGTCATCGATAGAAATACTGACTAGTAATTTTTACGCGATTAACCACTTCTAAAAAAAATATCTTTATGTCGTACCTAGCGGCGTCCTCCAACTTCGTACGGATTGAACTATTATATTATATATAATTGATTATTAAATATATTACGTTTTTAACCTTATTAGACATCGTTAGACATTTTATTTACTGATATTTTATATATTACCTGCGTAATCACGCAAAAAAAAATCACGTGTTCTCACTATATACCAATTTTCATGAAGATCGGTCAAGCCGTTCTTGAGTTATAACGGGACATGCAGACAGATATAAATTTTCATAAAGGTCAAATTGATGTCAGTGACTCATAAAACGTACATATATCATGAAATTTGAGAACAAATGTAATGAACGTGCAGAGTGCACACTACAGTTTCAAATAAAAAGTATAATACATTTTAATGTTGGGATTAATTTATATTGAAAAATCCCTCATGTAGCAAAAATTCTTTACTAATTCTTTGCATGAATGTGAAGATGCTTCGTAAGTGTAGACATGGAAAGCGTTTTATTTAAATATGTATATTTTATTTAATTTCAATAGAGTAATCAAATATTTGTAAAAAACACATGATGATGGTAATGCCTTGGATATTATCCGTTGATAACAAGCAAACAAAATTTTGACGAGATCTTAGGTAATTTAATATAATATCTTGAATAAATACCTCGATTTATTACTTTTGATAATTTAACTCATCTTGTCTTACAGCAAATCACAATCACCATCATCACAAAATGGTTCTATTGTGAAATCTCAGCGCTCCTCTCTGTTTCATATATAATTGCTACGAAATTGAAAAGCATAGATAACATGTAAGTTAACCGTGTCAGGATGGGCGCGAGCGGACCAGCGCGGCCCGTGCGCATGCGCAACGGGCCGACCGGCCGGCCTTCGAGCCGTCTGCACTCGCTCCAATGAAATGCCAGCACCTTTCTATCACTAGCACTCGACTCCACCGAGCCACATTCAACTATTAAAACCTTCATATTATGTGGCAATGGCAACACCTTACACGATTGTTTAGATGTGTGCCATATTTGTTTACAATACATCCAACCAGTCGCGGCACCGTGCTCACAGCCCGCCGCCGCCGGCTGGCTCAACCGTTCACGAATGTTAGGCACCGCCGATGTTAGGCTTATTATATCGGTGACTGCCTACGTATAAATTTCACGAGCTTCTCATGCACCTGCAAGATATGGGAAGGAGTCTTTCAAAACATGATCTCGCAGAAAGTTCAGGCGGTTTAGAAACTTAGATAATCGGTTTAGGCGTTAACTATATCTTGTATCAAGTTTGCAGGGTCGAGTGAGAGAGACAGATAGAACGAGGCATTAATTTAAAAAGGAACCGGTTAGTTATACTAAGATATACGGACACGAATTTTATGTCGTTGTTTAATCACATTAGATTAATACATACAAACTACGTGACGGTACAGCTGCAGGCGGGCCGAACTAGAACTCCCTTTAAATCCCACACACGCTCCATTTCGCGATCTGCATGCCGTTAACGTGTTTATATTTAAATAAATATATTGTAGTTCTTACAGAATCTTTAGTTTTTTCTTTTATTAATTTCTTTTACTAAGACCATTCTAAGGCACTCGTCGTGTGTCACACGTTTGGAGAAACTTTCATTGATGGCCATAGTCACCCTGTCTGTCGAGCGAATTAATTTTGTTCTAATAATGTTTGATTATTAATTAATGTTTGATTTCGGCTCGATGTTTGTTCTCGTGATATCTTATACATACGTGTATGTTTGTTTGTGTTGTGTTTATTATTAACCGACTTCAAAACGTTGGAGGTTCTCAATTGCTTGGTATTTTTTTTTGTTTGTAACCTGACAACTACGTTATTTATTCACCGATTTAGAAAATTCCTTTTTGCTCGAGAGTAATTCCCCGTTTGGTCCCAGTAAATGGTAGAAAAAAAAATTGCCACCCATAAAGGTGAAAAATAGGAGATCATTATCATCACCATCATCCCCCTGCCCTTATCCCAATTTTATTTGTGGTCGGCGCAGCATGTGTTTTTCCTCCATACTTCTCTATCAGCCGTCATCTCACTAGTAACTTCCATTCTAGCCATATCATCCTTCACACGATCCATCCATCGCTTCTTTGGCCTTCCGCTACCTCTATAGCCATCCACGTTCATACTTAATACTAAGAAATGTACTTTCTTCAAATTTCAAATTGAAATCGCTATTTTTCTTTTTTTTTTATTTCGTTCACGTCAACCGCCGGCATAAAATCAGGAGGGCCATCCGGTGGTGGTAAGCCATCGTGGTGCGTCGGTGGGACGTGATCGTCGCCGCCCATGGACATGAGAATTAGCGAAATCAAGTTTGTCGGTCAACAGGAAGACCAGCCTTCCTGCTTTTTACCAACCAGCTTTTTACGTTGACAAAAAATAATGCGTAAATAAGTGTCGGATGATTATAATTATTTATTTTAGATGAATTATTTGTGTAGTAAACGGACACTGTTTCCCGACACGATGCGAGACAACGACAATAATGCATATATATAGTTCTCGTATCGCGTTGCAACTTGCGCGCGTCTGTTTAGTGTTGGCGGCGTAGTTTAAACATTTTCTCGGTCCGTTCCGTGCGGTGTTTTTATGAGTTCGGCTATGGAGCGTAACGTGATGATATTGAATTTTCTGCGTTCTAAATAGAATGAAGGCCGCGAGCCGCCCCACCTCACCCCACCTCACCCCACCTCGCCGCCAACTGCACTACGGAGCGGACACTTTCTTCGCGCTAGCAGATTGGCCGGCTATAGTCGCATTTGGTGCTGCGGATGTCACATTTGGTACCGCAGACAGCTTCGTCGATCCTCGCCCAGTGCTCCTGCAGACTCCTTCGTCCGACTTTAAGTAATTGTGTCAATTTTTATACCTATAGCTGACAAATTAAAATTGTCACGTTGTCGGTCTGTCTGTTGTGTGTATGAGACGTTGACTTGGGCAAAAATGGTGCAGATAAAGATACAACGAATCCGTTACACTAACAAATGAAAATGACACCATAGCAAGAATAATGTTTAAAAAAACAAAAAGATATGTATTTTGCGTCCGTATATTGTACATACACTGAATCAGCATCGTGAGATCTAATAATCAAAAAATATATTGCATAGAGCAGTGATAGTCAATCTGTAGTACGTGTACCCCTGAGGGTACCCGGGGTCCCGTTGGGGGTACGCGAAAATTATACTGGCAGTGGCGGAAATACTAAGAAATTGAAACAGTTAACTTATACAAACATTATTTTATAATGTATTATGTCTACAATATGTAGTTTACAATGAACCATATAATTAATAACTTACTAAGGTGCTAGACCTTGGGAGAGACGAGTCGGTCGCTTATTTAGGTATGGAATTATCAGGGGAGGGGTAATCATAAATGGAAAATTTTATTAAGAGGTACGGAAACGAAAACAGTTGGGAAGCGCTGGCATAGAGCATGACTCAGCAAGTTCAACTATAAAACTTTTATAAGTGTAAAAAGGGGTGGATGATTTAAGTCTCTTTGACTTAAATTAAACAGGTTTATGATACGATATTCCCCGAAACCAACGGTTTTAGAAACCGTGGTTTAAAGAAAATTCAAAGAAGTAAGAAGTAAAGAAGTCGTTAAAACCATCCCATTTATTCATTCAACAGTGGCATCGGTCCGCTTAAATGTATGTCTGCGTCTGACCGCCGGCAACTCTACGAGTATCTTAGTAAAAAGAGTCGCTATTAGTAAGTTGGTTTCGTGGGATACGAAGCTGGACGGTAATAGTAATGTCGTGACGGTCGACCGTCACACAGCATGCTGGCGACAGCTTCAGCCGTATGCGGTCGAACCGTCCGTTCACTCGGCCGGCACGGCGTCGGTCGGTCGGTCGGTCGGTCGAGGCGAGGCGAGGCGAGGCGAGGCGAGGCGAGGCGAGGCGAGGCGATAAATTTCTAGTAGAGTCGTATTTATCATGTGCGCGTAACCCAAATGGGAGTAATGAGTTCCGTGTGGAAAGCGTGGCGGTCGTTCGCCGTCCGTCACCACCGTCGCGGCGCCGAGACGCGAGAGCTCCCGGAGTCGATTGTATTGATTGGAGAATATTGATTTATGGATCAATTGTTTTTTTACGCAGTTTGAACATTCGCGGTGTCTATTGATATTGATTGATTCTTTATATGAAAAAAAATTTTTTCTCTAACTTGCCGCAAAACTTGAATGTTAGTAAAAATGCAACAATTACGTTCGAGATCCAACCAGCGTAGAATGATTTAAAATTGAGTGACAGGCAGGTATCTAAAACTAAATCTAATATAATAATATAAATATATATATATATATCTATATATCTAATCTATCTAGTATGCCTAAACCGCCGGTGAGTTTGGGTAAACTTGAAATTTTTCTTAGGGGAATTCATTACAAAACTTCTACAACGTTGGTGATGATAAATAAAAAAAGGAGTTTGACAAAAGTTCCATTGGTCCAGAGACATTTCAACTGGGAAATACCATAGTTGTTCAGTGAATAATCCATAAATTTAAAAGTTGTCGATTGAGCGTTATTCAAGTTTATATGACTCTAAAGTTATATATACAGGACTAGCGACCCGCCCCGGACTCGCACGGGTATGTAGGTCCTAATATCTCGCATGGGTATGTATAGTATAATTTTTTGTCTCCGTGCAGTTTGGGTCATAATAGATAAGCCGGCTAGGGCGGTGAGCATGTTGCGCGGGCGCAACTCCATTATCGATAAAAACAAATGAGTCATCGAAGGCAGGTGCACGGCGGCGGTGCGGTACACAAAGGTGCTGCGATATTGTTAGATAAGTTATTATCATTATTATCTTTTTTTTGCTGTTCAATTTAATCTTAGATATAAGTATTTATATTTATTTTAAATATAACTTGTTACATTCTAATCTTTTGTACTTATAGTTTTTTAATACATGCATACCCAATTAATAATGTATTTTAAATCATTATTATTCTTATTTTAATAAATACGTTGTTTATCTATTTTTCTTTCATTTTTATCACAATCCCACATAATGACAAAACTAAATACAATATCGATAACGCTTATCGACTACAATAATGCGCATCACTGTGTCCGTCCATAAGGCCCGTGAGTGGGAGAGAGAACAAAATACTCGCTTCAACGCTTCGCCGTTTTATGACGCAAACTGCACGGAGAAAAAAGTTGTACTATAGGTACTAATATCTCGCACGGGTATGTAGGTACTAATATGGTGTCATTGTGCAGCTATTAACGTACACTGTGTGAATACTGATTATTTTTGGTAATTTTAAATCTGTGATATCTTCTTAGATATGATGATAATGATTTGCCGTAAACAACAAATTTTTATTATTATTATATGTATAACCAGTAACCTACCCGCCCGCTTCGGGAGTCTTGATTTTCCCATTCACAAATAGTAATCGAAATCCTCAATTTTGTTGGGCTTTTTATGAAAGATTGGTAATGTCATATACCCTAAACTTTTCTCGTGTGGCAGTCTTATCTATTGGTAAGAACAGAGTGAACCCGTGCTGTAGTTTTTGAGATTATCACATTCAGAGAGAGGGGCGGAGAGTTTGTTTCATAATATACAGCCTATAACCATCTGAAATAGTGTACCTTTTAAATGGTAAAAGATTTTTTCGAATGTGTACCGTGGTTGGAGAGATTATTTATCGGATATACCAAACTCATAAAATTCACCCTCTTTCTTTATTATGTTAGTAAAGAACTACACAACGTTGTCGATTCAGTACTGTCACGGTGCACCCAGTAGCATGTTACTGTAATAATATTTTATAATTAACAAATTACTGATTTATTTTCCTGCTTTTATCTTTTGTGTTTTACGACTGAATTAGTGACCACTTTTCGTGAAAGCGATAGGTGATACGATAGATGATTCAACTGCCGGATTTCCGACTACAAGATCTATACATATAATAAAAATCTAACTGATATCTTTCTGTACATACGGATATATGAGAACTAGTATTGTTATAGGACTTTATTAACGCAATAGAACCGAAAAAATTGGTTATTAGAATTTTTGTCTGTTTGTCCGTGCGCGCTATTCTCAGAAACGGCTTAACCGATTACGTTCTGGTTTACACTAATGTATTGCAGTAAGCATCATTTAATACATAAAGTTTGTTTGCAATTTGTAATTCATAGAACGAGAAGAACCCAATCCTACAACAATGCAGGTGCTATTTCTAAACGTAAGGTGTAGTTATCCGAAGTGAAGCGAAGGCAGTTTGCTAGTGGATAATATATCACAAATATAATATATAAATATGTACAATCAAACATTGCCACTTGTATGGAAATGCGGATTACACAGAGTGTAATGGTTGGCGATGATGAAGAAGAATTCTGTTAAGATATACATAATACCTGATTTACTGGAATAGTTTCAACTAGCATTCGATGTTGCAGTTGCCGCACCATCAAGTTCACTATTAAAACATGCAATGTGTTTTCATCGAATTGTTGTTTACTTCTCTGAAAAAATTAGACTTGTTTTTAATTAACCACACTGTATGTGATCGATTATATATAGCTTTTATTTACCAAAACTATATATATAATTCTATCCATTATATTAAATCATATTCAGAAATTTAATAAATGTTCACACAGTCATACCCACGCACTATGATTCCCTGTGCTGCGGGTGGCATGGACACACAAATATGACCCCGAGAAAAAACATTTATTTGCCACATAAATCTCTACTTCGACCGGGAATTGAACCTGGGTGTCATCGTTCGGCAGGCAGGGTTTCTACTTGGTAAGTGGGCAAATGGGGTCGTCACATTAAAATATAAGTATTTCGACGAATCAGTATTGCAAAATTTCCATACGGTTTCGCTATATCTATTCTCAGACGTAAAAAATATCAGCCACCTTTGATATCGCGCTGTGTGGGCTGTGCTGTTTTCTGGTCTTAGGCATTGAATCAAATAATAACAACTCTTCAAGTTGACTGTTCAATATAAAAATCATTTAATCTCGTAAGAGCTCCTCGAACATGGCAACAAACATTGAAAGATGATGGTTATGGAACTCCTCGTATTTCAATCAGGTGGGATACGTAGCACGCTATTTCTAAAAGTTCCATTTCTAATAAATCCACTCGTGTAAAGTCCCTTGACGTCACAGTGTCCGCATAGAGCGATGATTCACAACCCTGACCTAGATTACAGTTCCAAATCGAGCCATCAGACCGAAAGCTTCCCGAATCAAAAGATACAAAGTTAAGATTCGCGGGGAGAGGCGTTGTGCCTTCTCAATTATAAATATCAATTATAAATATCTACTCATATTAAATTACCTACTTTTGAATTTTTTTCCATTCAAAGAATTTTTGTAGTTGTATTGTTCGCATACCCAACGGGTTAGGATAAGAGAAACTATCATAGTAATATAAGAAAGACCAAACTGTACCTTTCCTGCGAATAAATGAATTGAATTGAAATTGAATTTGATAACTGAAACACTTGACGACGTTGGTGTGAGAGTTTAAATTTTAATAATCGCCAATGTTGGGGAATAGGGAATATATCGGAGAGGGGGAGGGAAGCGCTGGCAGCTGTCCCGACGCGCCACAGGGTAACGCTCTTCCACCTAAGACACTTTTACTCTTCCCTATTCGCCGCCTGCCAAATTGACTGCTATTGCATTTCCAGAACTTTACATTTTAGTGAGCTTTGTCATAAGGAATGTTTGAGTAACAAAATTTCTGGAATATAATTACGTATGTTATTGTGGGTTAAATTTATTAGTCAAGGTTAAACTTAGGTTAGCTGTGGTGCGTTCATACGGGATCCAGGAACCTCCTTATGATGAACGGTTGTTGCCAACGTTGGTATACTAGATAAAAATGTACAATAAATCCAAATTATAATTAACGTTTGCACCTGTAATTAAAATGGTTATAAAACGGTGAAATTAGAGAGTGCCCACGGTTTAACCTTGAGCTTTGGCGCGTCAGGTCGCGCTGTGATGTTGCTATAGTTGCGCAATCTCACGCCAGCACTGACGCAGTGTTTCGAGTGGCGCGACATTGATCGATATGCACAAGGAAGTGGAGCCCTGGAAAATACAGCGGGTCCGTGCTGACACGAACGTTATCATGCACGAGTTCCTCGCACTAGCAAGCGATATCATCCGATACCGACACTACTGGCAGCGCGTGGGCGATAAGCGCTCGTAGGTGGGACAGGGAGAGGAATATTTGCGGCTGCAGAAGTTGCGGTCACTCGGTCGGTGGGCAGCGGCGGGGGCCGAGGGAGGTGCGGGGAGCGGGAGCGGCGGTCAGCAGCTCGGTATAGTTTAGTCAAGACAGTGAGCCAGTCATCGTCGTGATGTGCCACGCGGTTGTTCTCGGTGTTCTCTTTTCTTTACCGTCGTACTTGTATTCGACCGTACCGTTCAGGTGAGCCGTGCCTGTGACATCACATGCGCTGTTATGTAAACATAACGATGTGTTTATTTGCTTTGATCTCACGTGATATCATCCTTTTGTATTTGTCTCAGAATGTCCGTTTCAAATGAATATAATAATAGAATTGATAAAGAAAATTTCTAAACTTATATTTATTTACGGTGGCCTCGTGTAAATCTCGTCGACATTGTGAAATATTTTTGTGTACTCAAAAGATATTTGATTACTCGACTTGATCATTGCACCAGCCGTATGTCAATGAACAATTAGTCATTATATGGGGCCCTTTACGTGCTCGGGCTGTGTGATTCGTATTCACAACTGTATTGACGCATTAAAAATACGGTCACGAGCGAAGAGAGGGCGATGCGACCGAATGCGCTGCGCCGGCTGATCGCAGCTCGTGACGCACGTGTGACGTTCCATTCCCGACCGACTTCCCCATGGATCGCTGCCTGCGGATGCTCGTGGTGTGGCTCTCCGCGCTCGCCGACACCTTGTTCGGGAAGTTAGTACCAATGGATGCTTATGGAGTAGATCGACGACACAGTCCCCGAGGATAACAATTTGCGATGTGGTGTCACGCCGTGCATTACGGAATATAAAGTGGTTAAAGTAGTACAGAGCGCAGTAAGTATGCGGTTAATTATACGGTTAGAAACGATACAGTACGTAGTGGGCCACCGCCGGTGCCGGCGTTGTTCATGCTGCAGCCACTTAGCACACAATGCAGCGGCGCGGCGACGCCGTGTTGACGTCTCGGACCATCAGATTATCGGGTCATCCGCTGACATGCATCCCGCGCTCTACTGTTGCTGATAACGAACAAGTCGTTTCATGCACTTGCACTTACAAGACCGTATCAGCTATGCGTAAATTTCGTGGAAATCCACGAGCAACTGATCGATTCCAGTTACCATAGGGATTTTGTAAGGTCGAAAATGAATTTAAAAGCGTGGCACTTTTACCGAACAAATAAATAATTTTAAATTCCATTCAGATTATAGGTATTAATTAGGGTTCTATGTTGTATATCTGGCCACAAGTTCTTTGTTTGACACGAAGCAAAATGTAACGGCGTCTATTATCTGATAACAGTAATCTGACTAACAATAAACTTTCTGTTCGTGTATTTAAATTGCATATGATCGGCAAATATGTGGATGATCGGATGAGTAAATCTAAATTTCAGATATTGTAAGTAACTCTAGGTCGACGCATAATCTACGAATTTCGACAACGGTCAAGTAAGCGTGATATTAAATGATGGTATGACGAGAATAATGTCTAATAGCACGGATAAGGCAGGCGGAAACATTCTATGAGAGACCTAGGTGTCACTTATTCCGAATAAGATATTCAGATGTTTTGCATTCATAACTTTCCTTGATGCTGTGAGATGCATGTGATCAGATTCGCTTTTGAACTTGGTTAGCGAACTCGGCCTATCGCTTTATTATCGTTATATCATTAAGTATCGCCATATCAAGTTACAGCTTGTTTGCAATTAATTGTGTATAGACAAATGTATTATTTTTAATCAACTTGCAGATTGTTTTCGAGTTATTGTTTTCTTATCATCCTCATTACTACAGTTGTACTAAGCAATTCGTAATACAAGCTGATGTTCCTTCGTACAGAGACCAATGCTCGTATCTGTTTCTGCCTGAACGAAAGATTGCATTTTGATCTACGAGGATGGATGGATAGTTGACAAGCTAAAAAAAATTACCTGACTCTTCCAACTCAGTCCACATTCACCCTAGCGTCTAGATGCTCCTAAAACCGATTAACAGTAAGGGCTAGGCGAAAGTCTTTGTTCGGTTGGTGGGCCTACACCTGTCTGTTAATAACAAATGGACGGCATGCGTGATCGTTATAGGTATAAATGATAACAAAAAGTCCACAAGATAAGTTATCTCTAGACGAACTGTATTTATCGGATTTGCAATTTATATCGTCACTAATATACTGATGAACAAATTAAATTACTTTGTTGTCTCTAAATAGTATTCCATTTTTGAATTTGAAGATTTCGACTCCGCATCGCCATGACCATCCATGCAACCAGATGGATGCACTGAGTGTTGTTATAGCGTACTGGGGTTGTATTTTCGTTTCCATTGTATATCGGTTAAATCAGTGAAATGTTCTTGGTTGTACGTTCCAGGAAGGCGCGGCGCAAGGACCGCGAAGGCGAAGGTGCGGGCGACCCCAAACTATACCTCCAGGAGGCTCTGCTTGAGCGCAAGCTGCCCGAGCTCGACATGCGCCAGCTCGTCGACCTGCCGCACGGTCTCGACTACAACGAGTGGCTCGCCTCACACAGTCAGTATACCGTTCCTAATCTTTAACACAACCAGCTACATAGAAAATTTACATAATATGCCCATTACCACCCGGTTGAAGGGATGTTGCCGATGATTCATTGGCAAAATGCGGTACATAATAAATGGTCAAAATAACGGCTTATAGCTTCCTATTTGTAGATTGTCACTGTCTGCGATGGGTTGGATGTGCCGTAGGATTTTGGGTCGTATTCTTTTTGTAATTTTGTAGTGCTATGCGTATACCGATGAGTTACTACTATATTATGTTAAGAACCATATGGACTCGGGCTGTTTGCAGATAATACGTCATTAATATTCAACTAAAGCAGGTTTTGACAATGTGTTTTATTCCATTTCTCACATCTCAAGAAAATGAATGTGTACGTACTGTTTGTGTTGCCAAGTGAGAGAATAGATGGTGAAATCATTTGGTTAAATACGGTACTCAAAGTACGGTAGAGTCCACAGCTTTTAGATAATAAGGTTTACGCTGGCACACATAGCAACTCTTACGAATATAGTACGGCTTTTCATACCGTTAGAAAAATAAGACAATTAATGGACGTCGAAAATGCTATGTTTGCTTGTTTATTTTGTATATTTTCATAGTATTACGGCATTTTTTTGTGGGGTAAATCTGGTATAACAAATTTTTGTTTTAAAAAAGAGGCTAGGATTATTTAAATAAAGTCTCAAACTTTAAGTATACGTCTGATCTGAATGTTTGAATGATTGATGTTTTGCGAATTGTACTTTTAAACATTCGGAATACTTTGGTTAAGATTTTAATATGTTACTGCTTTGTGTCATGCTTTATACAAGGCATTCACAACACCTTCATGAAAATTAAACCAATGTTTTAAGTAGATATTTATACTGCATGTCTAATTATATGATATGTATTATGTTTGGCAATCGTTAGAAGACGAAGAAAATATACAATCGATAGTAATAAAATAAAAACGGAATGTAAGTGCCGGGAAGGGCTAGTAGCGGTTTCGCTTTCCCTGTGTTCGTTCAAGACGAGCCACAAACCTGTTGTGCCAACTTCGTGAAGATAATGTAGAGCCAAATGGCTCTAGCCTAGCGCCTCTTCGTCGGGGAAAATCGTTCGCTTTATTATTCGTCATTCTCGTACATCAATCTCCGAATGACGTCGGCTTTTGGGTCGACCGCTTGTTTACCGACCGTTTGTGCGTGATGACTTGTCGAAACATTTTTATTATTCGACTCGTTAACATGTGTCTTTTTAATGTTTGATCGTAACTTTCTCGGTGGTTTAAATTTAAAACAAAGTTAATGTAGGTCTTGGTGCAGGGCAAACATATTTATTCTATTCCGTGAGAATAGAAAGCGGGAACAGTTTGGAGATCAGAACGATACGCAGTGTCGACTCATTGTCCGTGTACAAATTGTGACCTTGCACGGCGGATGTTCCCCACTCCTCCGCTACCCCGTAACCCCATAACTTTAGAGCAGGCGCGATCACGAAGCAAACCAAGTTGCATAGGCCCTAGATTATTTCTGTTCAAACTTAAACGTTGCATTCCAGTTATATTTAGCTCAGTTGTATATTACGCTGAAAATATGTAGGTCGTGAACCGAGATGCAAGCAATTATTTTTATTATATCCACGTCCACCTTTACTGGAGCTATCCGGGCCAGTGATCGGCGCTACCAGTTTCTATTTATGTTTCAATAATATTGGGCACACAGATGTCATCCACTCGCCTCATGCTGGAACTGGGGATAAAACAAGTACGAAGGTTTCGAAACTTACATTTAATATTAATTAGTAAACAGTTTCGATAGAACACATCGATGACTGCAGATGAAATCACCTGTTCAAAGTAAATATGCCAGACTGATACTATTATTTCTATATATACTTATACACTTCTATTATTCTATGGTACTTATATGACAGAGGCGGTCTTTCCATAGAAGCCGAAAAGCTTGGCTTGCGTTGTATTTGGCCACATAATGCACACATACCTACATATCTGTGTCACACAGACAGATAAAATGTAGTTTAGTAGCGCGAGACAGATAATGTAGGTATGTGGCAAATTATGACGCGAGCAAAGCTTTTCGGCTTCTATGGAAGGACCGCCTCAGTTTCATGATGAGATTATAGTTCCGGTGTCAGAGTTGTCGCCTTCTCGATAAAGCAATGTAGTTTCTGTGAAATTAATTCGTACATTAGCTATCGTGATATCGTACATCTTTTATTGTATTAATGTAAAAAAAAGCAGAGTGGCTACGTGATGTTAATCGATCACCATTGCTCATGATTCTTCAAAGCGGTCGCGATCAAACAGACAATTTGGGAGGGAGGGTGGCAGTTAAAGTTTTACTACTTTACACTAGTTCCGGGCTTCCTAGCCCAGCGACCTCCAAAAGAAATGTTGGAAAATCTTTTGACTTCTTTTGTCTCAAGCAGGTGAAGTTTGGATTCAAGGACTGATAGTGTTTCTCACCCTTCAGGTGTTAATTAATATCGTTCCTAAATAACTACCTCAGAAAAAATCATTAAATTTCCGTCACTCATATCATGCGTTTGTGCTGATGGTCAAGGTGTAACGTTAGCGAGTACAGAACAACTTGTATTTGCATGTTCCAGCACTGGCGCTGTTCGACCATGTGAACCTGTTATACGGCACCGTGTCGGAGTTCTGCACGGCGGTGTCGTGCCCCGACATGACGGGCCCCGGCGGCCGCACGTACGCCTGGTACGACGAGCGCGGCAAGAAGTCGCGCGTCGCCGCGCCCCAGTACGTCGACTACGTCATGACCTACACGCAAAAGACTGTCAATGATGAGACCGTGTTCCCTACTAAATATGGTGAGCCCGCTTGTTATTCACTTGACGTGCTACACAGTTCCAGCCGAGACATTCAAACACGTGTGTTCCGTGAGCTTCTGTCACGTGACAAATCCGTTAGGACACGTAATGATTTTTTCGCTTCAATTAAGACTTTTTCGCTAACCAAATTCGTTTTCCCATCTCACCCTTTGTTTGGGTAGTTAGGCTTACTGGCAACTTAACTAAATACGCAGCGGCTGCCTCGTTATCATATGTATTTTATTATGACTATTCTGTAAGTATTCGTTTTTGTACACCCAAAGATTGCCTGGAAGAAATTGTTTCTAAAGAAATACGTAATTATTTTTAATATTTTTCATATTATGTATTATTTCATTAGCTACGTGAAAGCCGGTTGGGATCAGTAAGTTTTTTTTTATGGCCGTATTGGGGCGGCCTAGAATACACCCCCCAATCCCATGGCAAAACAGGGTGTCGTAAGAGGCGACAGAAGCCAGTTTGCTTGGTGGTAGGGCTTCGCGCAAAGATTATATTATCAGTATTGTTATTAAGTCATTAATATTATTACTGGTATTATTATCTTTCCGTGAAGCCTGCCTGGCTAGCTACCACCCTCCTGCTTGAGTCAGCCGCCAAATGACTCGTCGTGTTCCGGCTGGGGGCTTGAGAGCCAGTTCTATCTATCTTTCTTACCTTCTTCTCATTTCCTAGCCGACAACGAATCAGTGATATCATTGGGTTTGCTGATGTCCATGGGCGACGGTGACCACTTACCACTAGGTGGCTCGTCTGCTCGTTTGTGGGTTATTAAAATAAAATAAATAAATAAAGTGCACTAAATATTCTCAGTATTTGATTATGAGAGGGCAATGCTAGCGAAGTCTATGATCGACCTAATACATAAATAATAATAATAATAGATGGATTTAACGGACGAACCGACAACAGTAAAGTTCCCTGAGCAGCAGGGGCGAAACAGATCTTTGCGACTCACCCTAACGATTTATTTCGGAAAGTCCAGATCTCTTTTCCCCATGACAATGGAGGGCAGGTCAATAAGTAGATATAACATTGTAGACGACGTACTCTACGACCATTTTGTAAATCTTGCCAAAAAACACTACGACAAAATAATTTGTCAGTATCAGAATTAGAAATATGAATTGCTTTGTTAATCGTCTTCAAAAAGTTTCTTTTAATTATATTTTTGGACAATTGTATGGTTATGGTCCATGAATAGATGTCGTGTCTCGTTGTCCAAATGCTGCACACCGAGCGTATTTGAAATCGAACCGTACTTAACCACTGTCAGGCAATCATACGCATGGCTCTGCATTGCAGCGAACGAGTTCCCGGCGTCGTTCGAAGGCGTGGTGCGGCGGGTGGTGCGGCTGCTGTTCCACGTGGTGGCTCACATGTACGCCGCGCACTTCCGCGAGCTGGCGTTGCTGCGACTGCACGCGCACCTCCACCTCACGTTCGCTCACCTTACCGCGCTCGACCGCCGTTTCGCACTCCTCGATCAGAAAGAGACCGAGGTGAGATGGGGTGCCGCCTTAACTATTTCGTATGTTACTGGGTCGGTAGCTATCGGGCGAGCAGTTGGAGTGTCTACGAGTAGTTGAAAAGCATTCCTCAGCCAATCTGTTTCGGAGTCTACAGACGGTCGCTTGTGTATGACAACTGAGGACTTATGTACGCTACGGCAGGTTCTTAAAAAGTCCATAAGACTGATTAGGGAGGGCGAAGGTTCGGACCCGAAGGACCGAGGTCTTGTGTTAGCCGAGGTACGGTTTCGCGGGCGGCGGAGGTAGACGGCCGACAGCATTTGCCGGCGCATAGGTTCCGACGCCAACGGCACTGATTGCAGTTCCGTCGCGCCATTTTAACTTACAGTTTTCTCTTCGATATACAATTATGTATAATTAAACTGCAAATGTTATTGCAATAAGACGAGGATGATATATTAGAATTAAATATTAGGTATTGCACTCAATTATACATACCATGGTGTATATCTGGTACAGTTTCCATACAACTGTTTATTTCGTGTATGTTTATTGATGTATAGAATGTATTTTGTTTGAAAACAGTGGTAGCTTAGTGGTTCGAACGCTGGTCTGCCGCGCAGTTCAAATACTAAACACATCTCTAATTTTTTTAAATATATGCGTATTACAAATAAATTATCACTCGTTTCGGTAAAGTAAAATCTCGTGAGGAAACTGAGAGTTCTTAATAATCTTTTCAAAGGTGTGTGAAGTCTGCCAACCCGCACTGGCCAGCGTGGTGAATTATGGCCTTAAGCGTATATACAATATTTTTGTGTATGGGTTTAGGTTTAACTGTAAATTATCATTTACCATAAGAATCGATTACTTATAACAAATTACACTCATGAAACAAGGAATAGGCATAATTCGGTTACTTCTTCCTATCGTCTTCAAAAGGTTCAACGTTCTTTTATGGAGCTTGGAGTTCATTTTTACAATAAGGTTACAAAGTTGATACGTGAGCTGCCTATTGGAACTTTTAAGCGATGCATTAAAATACAGCTTAACGGCAAAGGATATTATAGTATAGATATATTAATAATAAGGACGTCTGGAAATAATATTGTTGAAAAAAGTTCCGCACAGGTTTAAACTTTTTCAATTACCGTGTGTTGTTTAACTGATGTGCTGAGGAGTTTTCGCCGTTTCTACTTCTCAATTTTCAAGTATCTTTTCGAAACGGTAATATAAGCAAAAAATAACGTGTCAAAGTGTATTTACAGAATACTTACATGATTAAATGATTTTGCAACGAACGACACGAACGACATTAACTGCATCGACAGTACTATGTTTTTGCGGCAAGCGCCGCCTGCCGCTGTGCGACGCAACAATTGGCGGACTACCGCGCGGCAATACGGCAAAGTAGTGGCACCTTTACGTAGTACAACAAGAATAGTTAAATAAAGGATATAAAAATACGATAAAGTTACATGAATAATAATTATAACTTACAATTATCATATTAATCCAAGTAACTTGTGTCTCTGCAGGTGTCTCTCCTAATATCACATCGCATTCCGTAGGTTAAATGCCCCCGCAATTCAATTGGATCCTAAATCTCATAATTGATGATTTTATAAAAGAATTGGATAGAGCATTGGACACAAGCATCAACGGGGACGCAATGCCCGCCTGACAGTTGTTAAATCAGTCATCGAAATATGTGTTACGAATTTGTAGAACTTGGGATCCCTTTCCTGGCAGCACCAACTTGGTACGGGGTCGTGAAAACGATTTTAACTAATTTTTAACGCACTTGCTAGCGACTAACTTTTTGAAAATATTTTGCAGCCCTTGATACTTACGCTAAAATACAAAGTTAAAGTTTGGGGTTTACGTTTCGTAATGGCAGCTAATACGATTTATATTGCAGGTGTTGCGTGACCTGGAGGTGGCGTTGCGTCTCACGGAGCCGGCGGGCGGCGCGGCAGCCGCAGGGGGGGCGGCGGCGGCGGGAGCCGGCGAGGGCGAAGACGCGTCGCCGCGACGGCGGTCGCCTGTCGTCACGCAGCCGCTCGCCTCCGCGTGACCATCNNGCGCCGCTCGCTGCGCCGCTTAATGCGCCGCCCCTCACGCCTCCCGCCGCGCCGCTCGACCTCCGCCCGCGACGCGCGGACCCGAGTAGGGTACTTAATGCCTTTCGCGACTCGATCGACTAGTTGAAGCGTGTACGTTTCGTAACTTGAAGAATTGTTAACTCTATTGTAAATATTTCAATCTGTTAAGTAGTTTTAGGTGATTATGATTAGTTTATAAATTTGTGATTGCTTTGGTTGTAAATAAAAGTGATATTTGTTTAACTAATAAACTGAAAGCTTTATGAATGTGTGTCTTTTTATATCACCATCTGAACACGTCGTGTGGCCACTCTACGTTTGTGGTTTTAGAGTTCCGCGTCGGTGTAGTCTATTGAGGATTGAGTTGCACGTTGACTAAATCCAGATTGTCAGACTTCACAAGTCATTTGAAAACGAATGGTGGATAGCTTGTGCAGGTTGATCATAGCGCTTCCCTCAAAGAGT
Organism: Megathymus violae; assembly: GCA_003671415.1. Lineage (NCBI taxonomy): Eukaryota > Metazoa > Arthropoda > Insecta > Lepidoptera > Hesperiidae > Megathymus > Megathymus violae. The sequence goes on from PDGT01000010.1 coordinate 198,226, forward strand.
TAAATAGGCACTTCCGTAAGAAAAGTGCTTATTTCTTTTTTCATATATATTCTCTTTTTCATCACACCGGCGGACTGTTGTACTGGTGGATTTTTACTAAATGGGACACGTGAGGGCTGCCGTCTGTCTCAGTTTATGAACACCACTTGATGCCGGTAGATTCAAGATTGGTCGCAATCACGACGACATGACAACATGCCGCCCAACTAGATTGCGGACGTCACAGCTCTTCAAAATGTTAACACCTATGTGTCTACGTTAAACAAAGTACACATCGCACTGCGTAGTGCTCTCCAAGGCTTTTCACACGTGACAGTCATTAGGGATGGAGGCCATCGGAGGTATATAGTCGATAAATAAATAAGTTACGGCTCTGGCGATAGGTACTACTGAACGGTAATCGATTGCAATATGTTAGATTGGTATGTGCGTACACCATATGGTTGATTTCGGTGTTCGATACCTTTGTGAATGTGGCCTTCCACTGGTTCTCTCGACACTATCATTGTCGTAGATTTATAATAAAGTACTAAACTAAAACTTATTTGGAATTGTCCGTAGATTTACTACGTTAAACAGTAATATTAAAAAGTGAACGAAGGCCGAATATGACTTATTTATTATTTTGCACCTTTGAGGGTGGAATTGTTAAAAATAAATAATTTTAAGCCAAAATTTTGATAGACCAATCGTAAGGAGAGAAATATTCATATTTTTAGATTATTCATTTTATAAAACGTGATCATTTAATTAAATCATCAACGATTTTATAACATTGTCGAGTCTGTGATCGGACAACGACATGAATGCTTGTTCATTTACGATAATATTATTATATTACTTAAATGAGCTCTTATCATATATTATATAGCCAAAAGATTTTCTTAAATCATTTATTTACAAAAATTGCTGACACCATTCCAAATTAATTTCGCTTAATACTTATTTCCGTTCTTTTCCGGTTGACAATTTATTTCGTATTAGTTGTTGCCTGTGTTAAGAATATGACTCGAAGGACCATAAACTTACCAGCAGTGGCAACTAAGTTATCTAACTGAACTCTAATCTAGAACAACTTGAGTTCTGGATCTGCGGCTTATATGTACATATATTCCCGTATTCTCTGAGTGCATAATCGGATTGGTTCGTGTCATGTTATGACACCTTTGACCTATCTTTGGGTCACTGTTTAGTAGCTGCACAATTATATCTATTACCGCAGCGCCGTACCGCGGTACACTTGAATTTATGTAGATAATGAAAGATTCTTGTGTCGCAGTTCAAAGGTAACAAAAAGATTAGTGAGGGCATATATATATATATATATATGTGTGTGTGTGTGTGTGTGTGTGTGTGTGTGTGTTTCTTTTTACTTAAAACCTAATTTAAGCATTAGCGCGGACTTCATATACTTGGCGACCTGTATAATGGTTAATAATATGAAAAGCGGCGTAAATAGCTTGCTAATAGCTATGAAGACCAAAGACTATTCTTAACTTGTAAAATCGTGGTTTTAATAGTGTACTAAAGATGTTTAAATATTATATACAAAGATTTATTAATATATAAATTGTTAACTCAAGAAAGAAAAAAAAATTGGAGTGTTTTAATTATGAAAAATACGGACAAAAATACTGAAACTGAAAATACACATTAATTCCGTGGGTTTAACTTATACATTCTATTACTCTATGATATTCTTGTTGTCAAGATTGGACGTATAGCAATTGACATGAGTTTCCGAACGATAATGAAATGACTAGAAATGTCATTGAAACTGACATGACATTAAATGATATTCATACCGATATCAATAAATCTCTAAAAAGAGGATCGTAGTAACTTTAAAGTGAATATTTCAGTAGTGATTTTTTGTTAATAATGTGGTTTCGTTAGAGCAATCGGTGACGACCGTAAGGAGCATGTACGACAGTACGTGTGGTGCGGCGGCCACTGGGCAGTGCGGCAAGGCGCAGCGTGAGGGAGACGCGCTGCCGCCTCGCGAGCCCCCAGCGCCGCCGCTCGAGCGCGACTACAGCGGCTTCGATATCGTTAAAGCGACACAGTACGGGGCCTTCGCCCGTGTGAAGGAGCTCGTGGAGGCCGGCTGGGACGTGAACCAGCCCGACCATGAGACCGTTACACTGCTGCATTGGGCTGCTATCAACAATAGGTACTCTATACACGCGTAACTCAATCTTTCCTAAGTGACCTTGAAGCCGCTAAACTTTATACTACTAAAATTCAAACTGCTTTATGCTGCTTAGTAACTTTTAACTTATACAATAATCTTGACAATCTCAAGATCCTGCACCTGTATGATATTCATTTGTTTGCGCTATGTTGGTTTGTTTACATTGCATTTTTACATTAAATGCAATGTAAATAAAAGGCAGTTCTCTGCTTCTTTAGTGGCAATTCAAATAGTGCAATTGTTAGCTTATACATTTAGGGATGTGTATGGTTGATGGTGATTACTACTGTTAAGTGGCCTGTGGCTATTAACACTTGAATATTTGTTATTATGTAGTATGTCATTGAAAGATTAAATTAAATTAAAAATTTAAGATAAAAGTTGATAACTATTTAATATTTTCTATGAAATTAAATTTATTACTTTTATACTGAGTTGTCTTTTAAGAATTGTCACTAAGCTTAAAGCCGCTTGCTCTTTCAAAATATATAGTTGCGGTACAAGTTATACCTTGGTATGTCAAAAACATAAGTCTAAGCTAACCTCTTTTGCCCATGAAATAACTGTAAAACAATGGACAATGCATTAGCTCCATATATTGTAGGTTACTGAGGTCGGTTTAATTGAGATTGAGATCCTTGATTTCAACTAGTATTATGTCTGAGATATGGTGTTATAGAAGTGTACAGGAAATGGGGGATTGCTCCACCATGGCTATTTATATTTTTGCTGCATGTTGTTATTACAAAAATATTTGTTAATCTATGGTAGTACTAACACTATTATATTTTTTTGTAGTACACTCAAAATAAAAACAATTTCCATCTTACAATGTAAATATGGTTGACAGGTGGAGAATGTCATTAGGTATTAAGTCCGTCCATTGTACCTTCTTAATTTATTAAGTAAATAATACAAAAAAATGTTTGTTGCAGACGGGAAATAATGGAGTATCTTCTGGAGAAGGGTGCGAAAGTAGATGCCATTGGTGGAGAGCTGCAGTCAACTCCGTTGCATTGGGCTGCACGCCAAGGACATCTTGAGGTCAGGGCTCTCAATTCTTTAGCTCTAATTATCAATTTAATCTCATACTAAATTTTGCAGAACATACAGCATTTGCAATAATTTAGCAGTTCATGTTCATGTTCAACTTGCTATTAAGTGACTTCAATACAGAAATGTTAGTAGCATTCTGAGTGTTCAGGTGGAGCAATGCATTTGTAAGTATTCCTCTCCCTAATGTAAGTAGGTATGTAATAAATACTGCTTTTATTGTAAGTCTTGTGGTATAAATCATTTGTGTTGGAAAAATTTACATATGTATTTGAACACTTGTTACCTCACCGACACAGTACCTTGTTGTGGGCGCTTTATCACGGTGGAATTTTTCTTAAGGGGCTTATTTTGTTCATACTTATTAAAGTACGCATGTACCTGAGCAAATAAGGACTCATGTCACTTTTATACTTTTCTATTACGATTAATCATGTTTTACCATCCAAAGTTTGCGCCGCGTGTTGCAGGCGGTGGTGGTTCTGATGCGTGCGGACGCTGATGCGTCGTTGCGGGATGCAGAGGGATGCGCGGCGTTGCATCTCGCGGCCCAGTTCGGTCACACGGCGGTCGTGGCGTATCTCGTGGCTCGGGGCGTGCCGGCCGATGAGCCCGACGCTGCCGGCATGACGCCACTCATGTGGGCCGCGTGGAAGGTGAGTTCATCAGTACATTATACCGCAAGTTGTTAGATTAGTGTTGAAGCCATTGATTTCCATAATATGAATAGCATAGGTTGTGCTTCACTAATTGTACCACAGCGTAATGAATCAACCGCGTTGAACTATTTGTAATAGTTGAAATTGAATACTGAGTACTCATAAAACACAAATTTCATTAGTATAATGTAAACTCGTGGACAAAATTAGAGGAACGCAAAAAAAAGGTTTAATATCTCGTGTTATAATTATCGTGCGTACTGGCCACATACATTAATATACTCTATGAAAATAAAAAAAGTTTTGAAATGTTGTTTTTTCGAATTTCATTTGTTTTTCTGTCAATATTGCGTAATATTATATTATATTATTATTATATTATTATATTAGTATATTATATAATATATATTGCCAACTTTTGAATTTGAATGAAAATTTTGGTTTTGTTTAAATTTTTGCCTTGGCTTCCTTATTTATCGTGTAAAGTGTAAATTGTTACTGCTAATAAACT
>PDGT01000010.1:211873-235903 GCA_003671415.1 Megathymus violae
CAGAATCATCAACAAAAATAAAATTATATTGTGCTTGCAAACTTACGCGCGGTTGAAGTGAAACTTCTTATTGTAATAAAATATGAATAACTGAACAAAATGCATGTGTTGTTAACAAATTACGTACGTAAATCAGTACATTATGTAGTGTACATGCGTGATTTTCAACTTGTGGCTCATTTCAGAGTGGACAAACGGAGTAGCAAGCACGACGAATGGGCCTATTGAAAATGGCTTCTGTAAAAAATGTATTGCGAGGAAATCTGTATAGCCGTACTTGGTACAGGCGTGCGAAGACTTCAAACCGCATGTGGTTTTGACGTCAAATTAGACGAGGTACACGAGATCGATGCCCAGCTGTGGGATTGTGGGCTTACTTCCGCCAAAAGAATTAAATTTAATAAACTTAGGATACTAATAGGAATCTTGCTTTGATCGAGAATTAAGTTTAACAGACTATTAAGTTTATTAAGTGTGAAGTTTTATTTGAAGAAATAGAGAATTATCGAATTTGAATCGAAAATCAAATGGAGTTTCAGGTTCCGATTCAGATTTGCCGGGGGTAAGTCAACAGTTATGGGTTGTGCCAAAAAACGCAAGCTTGTAACCAAATGCTTTTCAACCGAATTGAACCAATCGATTGAACTGCGTATTTGAAACATTACTGCGAACATCCGAAGCTCGGCCCCCGTTAAGAGACCATATTAGACACGTTTTCCTTACATATTACAGTTAATTATAGTTATGTGAGTGAACTGTTCTCTGTAGTATAAAAATATTGATTAGGCTATGATTTTGTGAGATCTCGGGAGGATTGAGAACTAACATAGTAATCGGGAGCAGGGATGTTGTGGAGCTGCGTTACCGTAACCGAAACTATCGGATATCTTTAATAAAAATATATCCGTAACCGGTAAAATATTATTCATATATTCGTATCCAGATCCGATATTTCATATCGATAACATCCCTAGTCGGGAGTTACACAAAGTTTTTTTTGCTTGAACTACTACCATTCGTTGTACTGTTCTCGCGTACAGTGCCAATAAATTATTTGATTTATCTCAATGAACTTTATGTTAGGGTATCAAAAGGGGATTGGCATTTTTGTAATGGTACTAGGCCATCCTGCCGTCTGAGACCATATTAATATTAACGAGGTTATTGCTTTCTTCAAAATGTATGTTACGCAACACATGCATCATGGAACAACTCGACAACCATAGAGTTTAATGAGGCACTGAATGTATTATTTTAGAATAACTCTAATGCTAGTATCGTTATGCTTTTTTACATGTTCTCCAAAATCAATAGTTTTAAGTATTGAGGAAAGAAAAAATGATTAAATAATTATATTTGGCAATTATACAAACATATTAAAAACCAACCAAAGCGTCTGAGAAAAATTAAAATCCATCACTTTGATTAATCAAACTGAAGGATAATAATATTATGTATGTTGTGATTTCACTTTGCATGTACATATTTATTGTAATTGTAAATAAAAAAGAAGTGAATTAAAAATAGTTCTTCCAACGAGTGATTACCTAAAACCACTGTGTAACAACTAACAGCGGTTATTATTGTTATTATTATTATTATTATTATTGTTATTCGACATCATTCAGACATTTTGTTATTAAACGAAGACTCAAGGATTCGGGGACGCGTCTCTCCCCCTCCCCCGCACACCCCGCTTTCATTTACGAATATAAGTCGATTGCAAGGACGAGTTCGTGTGGATATGAAAGGAGTAAATCACAAACCCTTTCAAAGGTATTTATACTACAGAGATCAGCGAGACCCAAATGGGACGTGACACCGTTTTTGTGATGAGTTATATTTTTGCGACCGCGTTTATAATTGTCTTTGGGGAAAATACCTGGCATAAGCCGATTACCTCTGATTGTGAATGATTACCTCTCATAGTGATTTCCGTACAGTACAAACATTGCGAGGAGCGTCGGCGAACTGTGATTGTGACATTCCAGCCGATGGTGGTTTTGGGTGCGCCCGTCGTGTGAAGTGACGTGTTGTGTGGCCTCCCACAAGCGGGCGTTTTAATAACGATCGTTAATATCGCGGTTTAGCGACACGTCCAATTTTGTAAAAATGCATATTATCATAGCTATACTTTTTTGCGGTTGTAACAACACTAGTTTCATCCTACATCATCACAATTTGGTTTACAGAGATCCATCGTTTTTAAGGTCGGAAGAAAAAACGATACCGTCTAGACATTGTGTCACTTCGACAGTGTGTTGAAAAAATGGGTGTTTATATCAGTATGTACAGGCTGGAGGTGAATCTTCAAAATATTGTAACAATCTTTTTTATCTATTCTCAGGTTGCCCAATTCCCACTCCCCTTTCTTCTACTTCTCTTTATTGCCTCTACGCTACCACACTCCCAGTCTGACCCACTCTCACCCACCGTCTCCGCACAGCCCCAATCTCCCAACACACCTTCCCGCGCTGTTAGTATTCGCTTATTTCACATTCGTATTTTTATTGTAACGTAATGATAATATGTATGTAATTTCCCTCACATAGCGGCCTGAGCCTAAGATTATATTCAACGCCCTTTCTCGAATCTGGGGACTTGTTTCAGGCGCGCGCTACCACCTTTACTCCTCTAGATGTCCCCGCTGACCGCGAATGTGGACGTGATGAAAGTTTATGAGTTGTCATCGTGACGCAGTGACATCACCGTTGGCAGTGTGTCATGATTATGAAAATTCAATCTATGGCTACATACAGGCGGACGCATTAACGCAATACCATATCGGTTAATAACGATCGTTATTAACGCTCCAGTTTTAATATATTCTTGGCGCATTAATATTTGGGCCAACCGTGTGGTCGGTCGGCGACTCGTGTAAATAGTATTTAATTTTGATCGTTTGATGTTGTCCTTAGGAACAAAATGCTTTAGTACGTACCCTATTTATTTTGTATTTTTCGACTGATACCAACGAATGTGAGCGTACGACACGTGTTTTTGATGATTTTGTTGCGTTATACTCTGCCTAAGCTTTGAGTGTTGTAAATAGGTGATTTGCTGCTTTTTAAAAATACGTTTGTGTACTGGGTACATTCGGCACATGACGCGCGGCGTTGGCGGTGGAATGGTCGGTCGGTTCACGACTGATCGGTCGACCGCTAGGTCGATATTGCGATTTATACTAAAATCCATAGGTGACATGAATCAAGTACACAACTGGACAGTCACTAGACGTCGGTGAGAATGGTCGCGTGACGTGTCGTGAGGGCATTAGATTGTCTGAAAAATAAATGGAATAGGTGTCGAATAAAGAATATATATACAACTTCAGTTTCGTTCCGTTTCGTTGCTTGGAAGAAATTGATTTTATGCGATAAGACCGCTCGGAGTACTAATAATATTGGACTGTAATGTAACCTTATACAAGAATTTTAATTTATTGGTGTACAAGAATTTTATTATTTTTATTGTGCTACTTTGAAAATTTCGTTCTAAAATGTCTTTAGTCCAATTAACAGTCCAATCTGTATATAATGGCTTTCATATATTGCTTTAATGCGACACCAGCTCAGTAGAAATGGAAAACATTTTAGTGTCTATCATTAAATAAAGCCAATAAACGAAGATCGATTATGAAATCAGTTTTTAAGACTATAAAAAAAGAAACTTCTTGTCTATGACATTATCTACTTTCCTTTTAACCTATGTAATGTCAGTTAATTTAATTTACATATTTTAGAAATGCAACGGCGGCCCGTAGAAGTATTCCCTTTCAAAGTTTTTGAAGTCCCATTTCATGTCATTCAGGTAATCGCCATCGAGTATGAAATCAATTAAATAAGATACCAACTGATGGTTGATACAGATTGGCGAAGATAATTTTGAGTTGTCTGGACTCTCCGCGTGGATTGTAAAGGCGCATCGCCGTTGTGTGCCGACTGTAGTATCGTGCGTGTCGACTGTTTGTGTGTAATTTTATTGTATGATGTGTGCCTTTAAAGAGTTCCACCCCGGTGAGGGTAAGATATATAAATATATGATGGTGAATATGGCGTTCGAAGCGTCATATTCACCTCGCGATGAACATATGGAAAATAAATAATGCTGGAACTAGTATTCGACGGCAGTGACCGTCAGTGGCCGGCGGTGGCCAGGAGAGGTCTGCATTGGCAGGCGGGTACCGCTCGAAGAGCTGCTATTTCGGATAACGTAGTTTCGTATGCGTTCCAGCTGTTGTACCATAACCCGCTATGGAATAATATGATATTGGATGCGCGTTTGGAATTACTTTATCCTCGTTAAATTATCACAAATATTCTAATATAATACGCTTCATATCAGTAACTCAGTGTTTTTAAGATACGAGTTGTAACCTAAACGAACAAATTTTTATTATTGTAATACTAACTAAATAGGTATAATGCTGTCGAGACGACTGCTCGGAGGGTGACGTGATCGTTCTTTAACTAGGCGCGGCTGCAGGTTGCGCGTGTTGCAGTGCGCATAACCTCGTTTTTGTACCGTGTTCAATGCTTATCATTACGACATTTCCAAGACTTTCAGTAGCTTATGCTGGTGTTATGTAAAGCTCATGTCACTCGAGCTGATAGAAATTAGTTTACACGCGCTGAAAATACGTCCAATCTGTAACCGCACTAACAATACTTGGAAGACGAAGGTGCTCCGTGAGTCTTCGTCGTTATTTAAACGATATGTATCTTTGTATAGATTATGACGTTGTATTATAAAGTGAAACCAAATGCATTTTAATTAAATCTATTAAACTCTATAAGCTGTTTTAATTGCGCTTGTCATTTTATCAAAACACTGAAATAGTACAAATATAACATACAAAATGCACCTAATAGTAATAATATGTCGGCGGGAAACATTGCTGACGTCATGGTCAGACATCTTCGCGGGGCGGATAATTGGGTATTTCCAGCAGAGTAACTTTTCCTCAAGAATTCATCGTTTTAGCAATAATTACCGACGAAATGTGGCACGAACAGTTTCTAGCAGAGAGGTACCTACTATTCTCCAGCACGGTTGAAATAGCGTCTGTCTCTTTCAGTCTGTTGTCTTTCAGCGCCCTTTGGTCGACGCTTTCACTTCACGTAAATTTTATTTCGGTTTTATTTTTAATAAATAATAATTCCCAATTAAAAAAAAAAACTTTTTATTGCAAACATCAGCACTTTCAAAAGCTGTACTAAAGGGGATTAATACTAATATATGAGGAACAAGTTTAACATTTTATTCAGGATAGAATACAATTTTTTACACAGATTCGATCGACTACATCAATCAATCAGTAATATTTATTTACATAATGATTACAATTGAATAATGAGATTGCATTATAACTATGTTTTACACTGACTGTAATTTATAATTATAGCATCTTTGAGACATACTTGATGATTATAGGCAATAAATAATATCACAAAAAAATTTGATCAAATTCTATCATATTTACTAGCAATTATAAAATATCGAAACACTCGTACTGATATAAAGCTATACAGGTGTCGTATGGTTGCACACAATTAAATTTTACAATCGATGTACAACACTACTTGTAAAATTAAAAACCACGTAAATTGTAGGTCCCGTTATCTATTGGTACAGAATGAACTACAGGTGTACAACATTGTAAGATTTTATTACGATGACGAAATAACGTTGTAATTTATACGATGGTGTTTGCTACATTATTGTTGGCTTTATCCCTCTGAGGCACAGTTACAGGGAAGTCAAGTACCAATTTAAATTCATTTAGCATATTGGCATTTATCTACGCAATATAATGCACGCAAAAATTAAAACGTGAACTGACGCAGGCCGAATGTATTTGCGAAATTGCACGACATTTTTTCTCAATAGATATTTGTGCGTAACGAATAAATGTGTCGTGGAGATAGAGGTTAATGTCCTATGCTTAGTTTCGACTCTGCCTCTGTGGGGATTAAGTCTCACTAATTCAGAAATAAAATATTAAACGTTTTACCCGTAACAGAATCTTTTTATCTGTTAAATGAAACTAGCTTTGGAATTTTGAATATTTGCGTTATATTAATATATGCCGAAACAGATACTGTTTTCTGGAACTTATTTATGGCACAGACAGACAAACAAAAATTTTAACAACTATTGTTTTGGGTTCTGTTACGTAAATAAAAGCCCCTCATAATAGTTAACCTCATATCAACCTTTATGCACACAAACGATCAGTTAAAAATTGATTATATGTATTGACTAGTGAAATAAGGAAGATCATTGATATAAATTAAAAATAGTAGTAGTCCTAATATTGATCCTTGAGGAACTCCCATGGTAATGGTGGCTTCTGGGGATTCCATTCGATTAACGACTACTATTTGAATACGCTTAGAAAGATAAGATTTTAAATGATTCTGTAGAGACAGAAAGAACCTAAAAACTGCCATTTACACGGGTTTTCATTTTAACTTTACTATAAGGGATGTTGTAAAAATGTCCATTAATTTTTTATTATGCGAACTCAAGTTACGTCTAAAAACAATAAGGACGTCCATATAGACTTAACACTTCCTAATTTAGACCAGACATCGCTATTATCGTCACTCTACTAAAACTATAAAGCCTGCTTTTTAACTGGTATAGGGATTGGTTTAGAGATTTTCCTATTTGAAATGCGGTGTATGGTCATGTCAAGTATCATCCAAATTTTTACAGTGGATTTAATGTGATATGAGGTCAGACAGATAGACATTAAAGAAATCCAAAAACATATGGTTAAAGCGTATTTTGACTATGTCGGTAACAAAGCCTACTCACATGAATATTTCCAAAAAACATTTGATGCACAGATTCGGTCCCGTTGTTGTTTAATGAGTAAGTTCTTAGTTATTTCTGGATTTTCATGGGCAGTGGCTGTGCAAAGTTCAGCACATTCGCCGGAACCCGGCCTCGCGATTGCCTTAAATGGCTTTACCAAAAGACCAGAAAGCTCAACAAAGCTTATATGGATGGCCCATTTGTCTCTTATATGATTAGTAAAATTGCTTGTACTTTGCTCCAGGGTTTTTTGTGTAGATCAAGAGGCAACGACGTTAGTATGTATATCTGAATGAGCTGGACAAGTTTCATGTACATATCTGTGTGTATTAGAATGTATGGCGGGCAGACAAATGTCACTTCCAATTATCTCTATATAGAAAAATTGCTTGGTAGTAGGGCTTCGCGTAAATATCATATTATCAGTATTATTATTAAGTCATTAATATTATTACTGGTATTATTATCTTTCCGTGAAGCCTGCCTGGTTAGCTACCACCCTCCTGCTTGAGTCAGCCGCCAAACGACTCGTCGTGTTCCGGCTGGGGGCTTGAGAGCCAGTTCTATCTTTCTTACCTTCTTCTCATTTCCTGGCCGACAACGCATCAGTGATACCATCGGTTTTGCTGATGTCCACGGGCGATGGTGACCACTTACCATCAGGTGGCTCGTCTATTCGTTTGACGGCTATTAACATAAAAAAGCAGACAGTTCAACTTGGAGTAGCAACGTTGTTAATTTAAAAAAAATCGTTCGTACCATTTTCTTTCTTATTTTTGAAACCGGATGCCTCAATGGCAATTTCGATTTTCAGAAAATTCTATGGGAAAATCTTGAATTTTCTTCAGGATATTACAAATATAAATAATACATAGTATAATAAATAAAATATCTGTAATAAAATGTTTGAATAATTTAAAATCTATCTAATGTCTAAACTATGAGGTTTGGTCAATGTAATGTTTTCTATGTGGCTTATAAAAAATAGGTCATTGTGGGTGGTCTGAGAGTTTCTTTGAGTGATTAATTTTTATGAAAATTATTTGGGATTTCAGATGTAGCGAGAAGTCAGCCAGGCCCATTAGTAAACGCAAAAAGATAGCGACAGCTAAATGTTTTTTCTCGTGTATCATGGGTGTTTGTGACGTCATATTTGTGTATATCCATGCCACCCGCAACTTAGGGAATCCTAGTGTAAGTGTATAAACGTTACTTAAAAAAATATATAAAAGTATTTGGCTCTCTCCATAATCGCTTTATAATTTTGAAGAATTTTAGCGGGTAGGAGTGGAATGATGCGTCTCTGAACCACAGACGTGTAATGAAATATTTCCAACGTTAACAAAAAATATGCTTAGTTTGGTATTTTATTCTAACCTGTTTGATTCGTTGCTATTATCAGCAATCATGACAGCGCTGTTGGTTATTTATCAATACAATGTCATTAGTATTCTTTCAGTAACACTGAATACATATAAAAACTCATTCAGTTTGTACGTTGCAAGTTTTTTAAAACTTTGTATTATACAATTAATCAGTTGTTAAATAATGTATTTATCACAATAATTTTAAAGGCTTAATAAGTCACTGTTCAATATTATCTATATACCTATGTATGTAGAAAAGTTACACTCAAGAAAATATATACATATATATTTTAATAAAATAATTAGAAGTACAATTAACTAATAAATTGAAAAAATATACAAATGAATTCAACATATATTTTAATATTCATTCTGAATAAAAACCTTCTCAAAAAGGATAACTAGTTTTATGCGATTCTGAATATGCTCTAATTTTTTTAATTTTGCTAAAATCAAAATATTTTAGATAATGTAGTTTTCAATTAACTATCTATCTATTTATAAGCCTTTCAAGGTCCACTGTTGGACATAGGCCTCCCCTGATTGGTGCCACTTAGACCTCAGATCCTGTGCCTTTTAAATCTAACGGCTTACCGACGTGTCCTGTCTATTGCTACTTTAGCCGGCTAATTCTGCGAGCTATGTCGATAACGTTTATTCGTCTACGATATACCTCATAAAGTTCCCTCCATAGATTGCTTACTGACTTTGCCATTTTGGGTGAGGCCAATAGTAAAAGATCATGCCTTAGAACCATAGGACTTTAATGGCAACACGCGTTTCTCGAACATTTTCGACTTTTGGAATATCGGATGTGAAGACATGTCTGAGTTTTCCAAACGCTGCCCAGTTGAGTTGGCTTCTTCAAGAGACTTCTTTCTCACAATTGGACTTACCCATCTGGATTATTTGTCACAGATGGTAGTCAACAACATTGAGAGCAGCATCGTCAACAATGACCAGGATGGGTGTGACATGAACATAGGACCGGATTAGGGCGGCGCAGAATACTCCCCCCAATCCCACGCTGGCAGAACAGGGTGTCGTAAGAGGCGACAGAAGCCAGCCTGTTTGGTGGTAGGGCATCGCGTAAAAATAATGTTATCTTCTCGTGAAATCTGCCTGGTTAGCGCTACCACCCTTCTACTTGAGTCAGCCGCCAAACGACTCGTTATGTTTCGGCTGGGGGCTTGAGAGCCAGTACTTTCTTTCTTACCATCTTCTCATTTCCTGGCCGACAATGGATCAGTGGATACTTTTGGTGTTGTTGATGTCCTCGAGCAACGGTGACCACTTACCTGCTCGTCGTCTCGTCTGCTCGTTTATCGGCTATAAACATAAAAAAGACATGATTTTCGTCTTGTTGATGCCCGTTGTTAGGACCTGCTCACGTGTCAATAGTACTGAGGACATCGAACGTTTCCGCCAGAATCACTATATCGTCGGAAATTGAAGATGTGTGAAGCGTTCGCCGTTGATGTTAATGCTTAAACTTTTCCACTCCATCAGCTTAAACACGTCTCAATGTAGCGGTGAACAGTTACGGGAAGATGACGTCCCCTTGTTTAACACCTCTCTGCGAATGGATGGTGTTTATACTTTTGTCGTGTAACCGGACTGTCATGGTGACTGGTCTGTATACAAACTTTAATACTTCGATATACCGATAGTCGATCTGGCACCGCTGAAGAGACTTCAGCACTGCCCAGGCTTCTCATAGTCCATATAAGCAACATATAGTCTCACGTTATACTCCTTGGTCTTATGTAGTAACGTATCTGAGCATATATATATGACCTATGGTATAACCTTTTCCGAATCCAGTTTGTTCAGGAGACTAGAAGTTAGCGTGCAACACGGACAGAAAACAGTGTGTAAACGAAGGTTAGAAGTGGAAAGGGGGCTGTAGTTATTCAAAAGTTTTATCTTCGTTTTTAACCGACTTTAAAAAAGGTAGACGTTCTCAATTCGTATGTATGTTTATATCACAGATTACTATAATTGTAGCTAGCTAGTGTTGGAGGTTGTATATAAATAAAATATGTAATCTGACGGATGTGTGAAAAATAAGAAAATAGAATATAGTTTGAAATAAATGTCTGAAACGAAAAGTCGTTTCCCTATATTATATATATATAAAATCCCTGTAAATAATGTAGGAGCAGCCACATTTTCCAACAGCTAGTTTATATGCTTGTTACCTCAGAAATCCATCATTTATTAATCGATTTCGAAAATATCTTATTTGTTTGAGAGGTTATTCTTCGCGTTTGGTCCCACTTAAATTTATAAAGCAAGAAATTGATCTTCTACACATTCAAGTTGGTTTTTTTTGGCAAATTTTTTTACTTGTTAAAGAACAGTGTCATCAAACTTCTATTCCATGTTTTCGCGTTAGTGCCATTACCGTTGACGGAATCAAACAAATTGTAAAGAGCCAAAAGCACAGGGTTTAGGATACCAGAATTCAGCAGCTCTGTTGTGATTCCTTTATTGCCCGGTGTGTCATTTTTCTTTAACTGCTTGAGGGCCTCCAATCTAGTACAAACTGACGCTGAATTACATTGTATTTTAAGATTCGCAATTTTAGAAATGTCTTTGTTTTTTATAGTCTTGTTTCATAAAACAAACTTATTTTTGCTGCCGATAACATCCCAATCATTCACTTCGACTATGAAATCCTCCATTGTGCGTGGAGTACAATACGATCGAATTGTTTCCCACTGTGTCGATGTTGTAGGAATTAGTGTAATTAATGTTTTCTATTATCATATATTTCAAACCGAGTCTAAATTTGTAGTGAGTTTTCTGGTTAAAATACCTGTGGGATTACACCTATTTAATACTAGTGAATTTTATTATAACAAAATCAGGGCAACTCACATAGTTTAAATATAGATTAAAGAGCGACCAATATTTTTATTGTCACATTAGGATCGGAGCAGCTAATGTAGTGACGTTTACAACATTATTCACTAAAAATGTGGAGAATTAAGAAGGAAATTACATACTTTAACACCGTTATGTTTATAAGATTCCTGTTTGGACTTTATTATGATTTCGATTGTTTTAAATCAATTTCTTTCATAACAAAAGCTTATTTTTTCGGATATACGGGAATATTATCAGTGATTTTTCTCACGACCAATTTGTTCTTGAAAGGCTTTTTAAGTTATTATCATGCGTTGATGGCGACCTTTGCTCTGCTAGTAAAAGTAATGTTCTACTTCATTATATCTGTGTACACGAACGAAAATTACTTAAAGGTATATTATGTTAATGTTGTAATTGTGGATAAATTAATGGGATGGAAACTGTCAGGTCAAGACGCGCGAATTACTTTCTATATAACTTTATTTGCTATCGTAATGAAAATTATATCTGAGTTTATGTATTACGGATATAATGTTGTTCACTTAAACCGGATTATTTTTACTTTAATGTGTCTGACAATGTTTGCTACGAATATATCCAGAATGATTATATATGAAATGCTATTCGTACGAATGAGGCAGTTGCGTCAATATTTGTCAGCTATAACTATTAGTGATATCATCGATACGCCCCAAAGAGACAAGGAACGCGTTATAACGAAGTTTCTCGTTATTTACAAACATTTATTAAGGATACTGGAGAATACAAATAAATATGTGAAATCTACGGTAAGGAAACAATGCTAGAAACACGGCATTCTATACAACGTTGAATCCCTACTCACGGTTCCCCTGAACAGTGCAGGGGGATTACTATTACTGTTTTTTTTTAAATAATTGTCATGCTCCACGTATATGATATTGCCATGATGAATAATTTTTAATGTTTTTACAATTTCAAACCACCACAGTATGCACAAGAGATTTTTTTTTAATCTAGGCTATTCACCTTGTCGAATAAAAATTGTGTTGTTGAATAAATAACTTTTCTAAAATATGTTACATATAAACAAAGTATAACCACTGTTTTTTTTTTCAGTTAATTTTCGGACTAGTTACTAACTTCATAGAAATGATTATTTTAATATATTTTGGCATAACCGCTTTGCTTCAAATTGTAAGTAAATTTCAAGTGTTTATTACATTAAAAATAGTTATACTTCGTATATTTATCACTGTCTTGATTCTAATTTGAAATCAGATTGTTTGAATAGTACGAAAGTAATTTTATGTTTAATATGTGGCTTCAATAGAATAATATATTTTTGTTATATTTTGTCTAAATATGCGAGTTGGGACACCGTGGTTGAGGGGGCCTCCTAATTTACTAATACGGGCTTGTGCCGTTCAGCAGACCGCTAATGGGTTGAATCCATGTACTGGCTGTACGATCCGAGATCAATTCATCTATAGGGTACAGTAAATTCGGGTAACTTATAGGATTTCAACAAACGAACCATGGGCCTTCTAAATACAAGTGGTTATGTTTAATGCTTAGTAACACATAGTGTTACAGTTTTGTTTGGTTTCTATCGTTGTTTAAGTTACCTCCTTCCTAACCTCTTATGTTTAACTCTGAAGCTCCAGGTTGCTTTAGAGCTTTGATTCCCAAAGTGGTCCAGTTGGACCCCTAAGGGGTCCATGGGAGACTTGACGGGGGTCTACGTTGCCGTGACCAAAAAATAGGCGTGCACAATTCATTAGCGGGGGTCCACGAAAACTTATCTGTTTTCGATACTCTGATTAGAAAAAGGCATTTAAAAATATTACTTCAATGCAAAGTATTATATATTATTTATCTATCTTGTAATCAAATTCAAATCTTTTTTAATCGTTTCAAATATTTTTAATCATTATAAATGCCTTTTTCTAACTGGGGTAGTGAAGAACTAAAATGTTGGCTTGACTTCACTTATCAATGTAGGCAGATAATATTTATTTAAGAAACTCAGCGACTTTTACATGTAAAAACTTCCATATTCCATATTCAGTACAACGTGTCGTGACTTGCAAAGTGCCGCCGCACCGTTGCCGCCACCGCTGTCTGCAACGCTTGTTCAGACTTGCAAAGGAAACGAAATACAACTTGTGTTTGTGCTTGGAATCTTGCATGAACTTGTTTGATTCTTCACCAATATAAATACGAATGCGAAGTATAAACGTTACTTATTTGTCTCCGGAATTTCGAAAAGTAAAGTGAATCGATGTTAGTGTTTGCTAGTGTCGTAAAAAGTAAGTACTTATCTGCCAATTAATTTGTTACACATACTTTTATTTTATTTATGTATTACTTATTTTACAATTTATTGTACACATAAGTAAACCAAAAATGGACAAATTACAAAAAATTACGTAGGTACAAAAGGCGAGGCTTATTCCTGAAAGAAATCTCTTCCAACCCAGCTGCGATAGGAGATATATTTTTGTTGTACTATATTTTTAATGTCTGCGTGCAGTAGGTACGTATTCTAAATTAAATACTGAACAGAGCGATAATTAGATACATCCATAAAAGAACAGAAAGCCGAAAAAGATTGAACATTTTGTCCCTACTTTATTAGTATTTTTTTTTATTTCCGACTATGTGGTAGTTCACTCAATCATTAAATATATTTTCATAAATTGTTCGTGTCTTCGCATACTCGTCGTAACGCGCATCAAGGTAATAATAAATAATTAAAATCGCGCAGTTTTGATATGAAAGTATTATTTAAAAGTATTTTACATCGAATTTACAGAAATATGTACTTTGTTGAATTCATTGCTATAATTATTAATCTTACTCAGTTAAAATACGCCATGGCATATCTTGTTAAGTAAGTGGGTGAATATTTCATTTCGTGCATATTACGCGTCAAGACGATAAATAATATATAAAATATTGATATAATTAAAACCTAATATTATTTTCGTATAGTTTACTTGAGTCTTTACTAGGTGCAATCGTTAAAGAAGAAAATTTTTAATTAAAACAACATTAAATTTTAAAACAAAAAATAAAATTCTAATTACCGGCAATGTCCCATTTCCCAGATTTTACTTTATTGTTACATCTTGTTAGAAACTGTGCATGAAGAACAGATGTTTTATCACTTTTTAATATAATACAATAGACAGTCTATTCATAGTACATTTTTTATAAATAGAAGAACATACTAAAGTGGTATCTTACCACTTTGAAATATGTCCTTACAGTTCCCTATAATTACCATCTAACGATACTTTCGCTCTGATATTTTAATATTTTCGCGTAGCTGTGTATCGTGCCTAACATAATACATTCGGCGACAGTCACCCCTTTGCCACCGAGCCAAACACACGCCTGAAAGAGAGTTTATGGCTACAGAAATTAAAATTATCCTATGAAATTCTAACGTTGTTCAAAATATTTCTACAAACCATTCATTTTATATAAAGTATGTATGTTCAATATTTTATCAACAATTAATATGGGATTAATATGGATGAGTGCTTTTTTATTTCTATAATTTTTACAAGTCTGTATACGTACGGAATACGCTTAATATATTAAAAATACTAGAAATTTCTCATTACCAATCTACTAATTAATATTATTTACCATTCTCTTTTACTTGAATGGTAATTAGAAGAAATGAATGGTAATTATTTATATTATTATTTAGTATTACAATTTCCATCGGTACTAGAGTATTGACCCTAATTCCATGCTAGCAGACAAAGGTGTCGTAAGAGGCGACAGAAGCCGGCACCCCTGTTAAGTGCCAATCGTGATTCAGCTGGAAGCTTGAGAATCATTACTATATTCCTTTTCTTTTAATTCTAAGCGATGCCTTTAATGTTGCTTATGTTCATGAACGACGGTGAGTGATATTAGATGGCTTGTCTGTTAGTTTGTCAGCTATAATAATAAATAGAATATTTATTAATTACTAGTTATACTTTTCCTTCGAAACGACTTGACCGATTTTAAACAAAATTTTATATGTATATCCAGTAGGTCTGAGAATAGGTTGTTATCTATTTTTTATACTCTTAAGTGATAAGGGTGGTCTACCCCAATTTTTTTATTTTATTTTTTGGATAAAAAATTTTATTTTCATGTTTTTAGGTGGTGGCATTAAAAATACAACCCTACATTATCACCTTTCTACCATAAACCCCTATTTTTTACTAGCGATATCAGTAATTAATAATTTTCAACCCAGGTACTGATTAATTATCACTTGATCAGTTATCCCCGCCAGGCGTCTACCGGTGTCACTTCTGAGACCCAGTAAACATCACGGAGTAGGGATGAGATCTCTTTTCTCACTACCTACAGTTTTCGGCCATTATTACTATTGTTTGTGCATCAATCGTAATAGTGACATTTACAATTATCATTTTACTATTTCAGTGTTATCTATATCTATTCTAATAAATAAAATTGGAATGTTTGTTTGTAATATTTAAATAATATTTTTACAACATGCATATGAATGTATATACGGTACATATAACAAAATAACATTTTTTACTATTTTTGTTTGTCTGTCCGTCTGTTTGTTCCGGCTAATCTCAGAAACGGCTGTACCAATTTTGACGGGACTTTCACTGGCAGGTAGCTGATGTAATAAGGAGTACTTTTATTTCTACCATATAACTTTTTTGTTAAATTCCATGCGGACGATGTCGCGGGCACAGCTATTTTTTAAATAAATTTATCGTTAATTCATATCACACCATGTTTTTCACACGGACAATTGTACGTGGCATGCTCTCGAGTGGGCAAACCATCCAGTTTGTTTGTGTTAGCTAAAGATGGGATAACAAAAAATATTGTGCACTCTATTGCGTTAAGATATTGTTTTTTAGTATACTTATTATAAGTAGCGATATATGTAATTTATAATTTATATGGAAAAACAACGTTTACCGGATCAGCTAGTAACTATACATATAAGTCTACTAAATTATTAAGGATTAATGAGCAATTTAAATAATCCCATTATTGGTTTAATTTATTTTAGAAAAACTAATTTCTTTTCCTTTTTATTCCATTTTTATTTATTGTAACTATTAAGATTTTGGATCATAATTGTGTTATCAAATTAAAACTACAGTTTCTATGTAAATTTAAAGTAATTATAATAAATAAAAGGCTGATTCACTGTTTTAGTTCTAATTCCCATTTTCACCTTTTTCTCATTACCATAAATTGTATCTAACCCCCATAAGTAATAAATCTCATTACCGTTTAGTAAAAAAATAAAAAGCTCTGTAATTCCATAACCGTAAGTCTGATTGCTGTCCCTTTCTAAGATTTTTTTTACTATTATTATTCACTTCTTAAAAATCGTATAAAGAACATAATAACGTTTCATTATTTATCTTTCTTCAAATACATCATAATATGCACGACATTAAATATTCACCCAAGACCGCCTTAAAATTACTAAAACAAAGTTTTTTTATTTACAGGTAGGTAACTGATAAGAAACATGGCTGAATCTAAGAAGAAATGTCGACAGTACAGTGTTGATTATTTAAAATTTGGTTTCGTTCCATCAAAGGCAGACAAGAGATTGCCGATATGCCTTTAATGCAACAAAGTTTTGAGCAATGACTCTATGAAACCATCGAAGCTCGAAGATCATCTAAGAAGGTGTTATCGTGATAAAATAGGTAAAGATTTGAAATATTTTCAAACATTGAAAGAAAAATATGAAAAGATACCCAGCGTGCACGGCATGTTCGCTTCAACCTCTAAAAGTAACGATGATGGCTTGAGGGCATCTTACAATATCTCATTACTTATAGCGAAATCTGGAAAACCGCACACCATTGGAGAACAGTTAATTTTACCCGCTATTGAAGAGGTTTTAAAAACTGTTCTGCACAAATCCTCATTTAACATACTCAAAAGAATTCCTTTGAGTAACAACACTGTACAAAGACGAATTGATGAAATGAGGTCTAATATTGAAAGTTGCGTGTGTAATTATCTATAAACAACTCATTTTTCTATTCAATTGGACGAGTCAACTTTACCTGGTAATGAAGCATTATTGTTAGCATATGTTCGATTTGTTATGAACGAAGAAATTCATGAAGAGCTACTATTCGCGAAAACTTTGGAGACGGACACTAAAGGTGAATCAATACTTAATTTCCTGAGTGATTTTTTAGGGATAAATCGATTCCATTTACAAACGTTATTTCGGCGGCAACAGATGGAGCTCCTGCCATGGTCGGGCGATATCGTGGGTTTATAAGTCATCTTAAAAAAATTATAACACAGGTAACTGCAATTCACTGTGTCATCCATGGACAACACCTAGTAGCGAAAAATTTGAGTGATAGATTGCACCAATCGCTTCAATTTGTGATTAATGCATGTACGGTTCACACCACACATCAAGTGAGATTTAAAATGAAACTTTTTTAATTATACACTGAATTTAATTGATTAAATTAATGTAATAAAATATGATGACACTGATGAACTGCGAATGATATTGAGCACACGTTATACGCGGTCGCGATATATTCGTGAACTGATTCGATGGCGGAAATGTGCAGTCGGCGCAATAAATGCTTTGTCCAAAACCGTACAATGCAGTTAACAAAATAAGAAGTAATGCATTGAATACGCGGTTATTTGCACAATTGTGCGATGAAAATTATGAAGACTTCCAACGATTGCTCTTACATACTGAATTACGCTGATTGTCGAAAGGTGCATGTTTCACAAGATTTTACTCACTTTTGAATCAGTGTTAGAGTTTCTGAAAAGTAAAGATCCAGATTTAAAAGAAAACCTGATTAATTCGAAAGCAGACATCGCGTATTTGACAGATTAGATAATTACAAGGGGACAGCCTCAATTTAATAAAAGGAAAGGGTAAAATTTCAGATTTTCTTGGAAAATTGAAATTTATGAAGCAAAATATTAGTCGGCGCGAATTTTCCCAGTTTTCAAACTTGTCACAGGTAGAATGCCTTGATGAGGATATTCACACATACGTTCAACATTTAATTGCCCTGCATGATGACTTCAAAATCAGATTTGAAGATATTCTGACGATGGAAATACCACCATGGGTTATAAATCCATTTGATGAAACGGATGTGGAGAATGTGATATTACAAGAGGAGCTACTCGAACTTAGCACTAATGAGGAGCTGAAGGTGAAATTTAAAAGAGGATATCAAACATTTTGGTTGCAGGCAGAAATAGCAGAAAAATATCATGGACTGTGGAGAATTGCGAGAAAGGTTTTGATAGCGTTTCCGTCGTCATATCTTGTCGAAAAAAGTTTTAGTGTCGTTACAAACTTTTTAACAAAAAAAGGAGCAAATTGAATATTACAGAACGGGGAGATTTACGGTTATTCCTAACAAAACTTAAGCCAAATATTGATAATTTGCTGTCAATCCATCAAGTACATCAATCCCATTAAAATTATGACTATTTTGTGATTGTCATTGTAGAAATTATTAATGTTTAATTTTCGACTGAGTAATTGTGTAATAATAATACATATTTTAATAAATAACACAAGCAAATATATTATTTTTCTTTTTATTTTTACCACACTGAATGAGGAGTTTTCTAAATAAAATAAGTGAGAATTGATTGGTTCCTTGTGCTGTGAGTAGATGTCAAAAAAGTGAAGATGAATGGAATCACTTTTTTGATTGACCAACTTTACTCTTTTGACATCCACTCACAGCACAATCAATTAATTAACCAATCAATTCTCACTTTTTTTCGAAAACTGTTATTCGTGGATGGAACGCAGCCGCTATGCAAATTTCTATAGTTAGATCTAATCTTCACATTTTTTGTCAAGTTTTGGGAATATAGTAGAAATGTAGCTGCAGGGGGTCCACCTTAACCAGCAAAATTTTGAAAGTGTTCTATGAGAAAAATAAGTTTGGGAACCTCTGCTTTAGATCAACCAACATTTTATATTTATATTTTATAGTAAGTTGTGATGTGTTTATCTCTGAATAAAGAGTATTTTTTAGGGAGGCAGTGTACTTCTTTTATCGAGTACTATAATTGACATTACGAGTAACCATCTCATGTTTTTTACAACTATGGTATTTGCGGAGCTGGTCAAATCAGAATATAATGAAATGAAAGGACTTCTTGCGGATGCACTCAGTGTTTGTACAGGTGATAATTTATTTGTTATTTTTCAATTATACATCTCCTATGATGTACCAAAGTCGTTTGTTATTCTGAGCGGACAGATTATTATGAGTTCGCCAACAGCTTGTTGTTATTATATTTATAAATATTTCTGTTCCTGTTATTCTAAACAGTGCAACAACTTGATTGATAATAGTTTTAAATACCATTCATTGATGGCAATATTTCTGGAGCCGTTGGAATTTCTTATCATTTTTATAAATCCATGGTTGTGGCGTAGCAATAGTCTCATCAATGAAAGCATTAATACATTGTCAGAAGTAGTTAATAAGACAGCAGTTGTTTTCGGAATATTGTTGTTCAGTACTCAACCCTAAGATAGAACAACAGCACGGGGATAAATTTTTAAGCAACAGCTGATAAGTGAGTAGAGAGGCCTAATGCTGTTGCTTCATTCGTTAGTCAGCAGAGTGCACGAAAGGAGGTTGACTTGGGCTTTAGGATATAAAGTGTAGCTTATACTTCAAATAAAACTAAGTGCTTTATGGAGTAATTCAAGCTATTTTACGTAATATTTATTTGCAGACAAACATTTGCGCCGTACGATTTGGAATACGATCGACTACCTGGAGAGTCGACCACCGTTTTATACAATTATTCGGCTATTTCCTTTGGATATACATGTAGTTCTGGGTTTCTTCCAGATAACTGGGCAGCTTATCATTACTTTACTACAGTTCGATTATTAAATTTAATTTCTTATATTGCTGAAATAGGAATTTTAATACTATATTGGAATCTCTTACAATCAATGAGATTTAAATGTAGGGTACCTTTGTGTGTATCCTATGTTACGAATAAATTAAGTTAGGATATGTGACCGTTAACCAGGCATGCGTTAGGGCGCACGAAGTATGAGCATTCAGCATGAGACTCCTTCAAGTTATCACTGTTGTGACCCACACGTGAGAGACTGTCAGCGTCGAGATCCAAGAGTTGCGACTCACACGCGAGAGAGACTGATAGAGACTGGTAGTGTAGAGATCTAAGACTTGCGACCCACACGCGAGAAACTGCCTCAAATTACTAGTGTTGTGACCAACACGCGAGAGACTGTCCGTGTCGTCACAGCTCGCCTTTTATGTGTCCAATCTTCTGAAATGATCTTCTTATTATGTTCTATTTACGAATTTAAAATTACTATTCAACCTAATAAATAATATTACCAAAAAGGATAGAAATTATACAATTTAAAAATAAAAGTAATTATGATGACAACAATTTAGGTCGTTTGTGAAATATTTGACAACAATAACGAAACATTAAACCTAATAAAATATATAAAGAAATTACAAAATAAATGGATAAAAGATACAGGAAATTATAAAAGAAGTTAACAAAAGTTGGATTATAAGAGATACAAACTATGTGAGTACCAAAATACTGGATATAAAAACATGTAAGTATTATAAATACTACAACATGTATAGCCGTTGTATCGATATATGTAGAAAAAACTATACAATCAGAATTAATATGTAGGTTTGAAGACCCATCTACGATCTGGAAATTTTTCAGATCATAAGGAGTTGTAAAAAAAGATCAAAAGACATCTTCTGATACTATTGACCTTGTTGGATTAAATAATCATGATAATGTTTAATGATAATGATTATCGGTTCAATCAATTTTCTAACTTGGAGATGTATTTTTTTCTAAAACATGAGTATATTTTTTACTTCAATCTCGGATCTGTACTTCACCTTCGTCTTCTTATATAACACCATTGTATTCTACTCAATGATTTGCTCCTTCTTAGATGGTACTAAAATCATATTTGTTCCTCTCCTCTTGTGTCCTGAGTTCCACCTTAAGTTGTGATTTGTAGAGTTATAAATACTTTATAGGATAATAATGGAATAAAATGATCACATTAGAATCAGTTGTGTGTCTGATGGGAAGTTAATGTATGAAGTAATGACGTATTCTAGAAGTGACAGAAAATGCGTTCTAGGTATACGTAATGGTGTATTAATTAAAATAAATTTTCTTTTTATTAAAAACGGTCAGTGGATGGGGACAAAACGACGGGAAGTGCAATTTGGGAGCTTGACAGTAATCGTGTAACAAAAGTAAGACGCACACGTCACAATCACATAACCGTTGGAACTGATAAAAATGGTGATAGCCGAGTATTAAGATACTTCTCGGGAAATATAGAATGTATGCCTGTGAAATGTGTATTTTTGTTAACATCCTAACTCTTTCTATGATTCCATTGAGAAATTCTAGCTGTCTATGAATATATGTGAAAGAAGTTTCTTAAAGCATAAGCTAAACTACGTATTAGTATAAAGCTACTTAAGTCCCGAAATACATGGAATATGCAACATATTGTAAATTTAGGTAGATTGTTTCTTGAAAATTCTTATGTTTTTTATTATTATTATTTAAGTTTTGATATAATTAGATATCAATCTTGCTTCAGGCCTATAAAATAAACCTATGTTTTTAAGAAACCATCAATCGTGTATCAGATCAGTAATCGACAACGACTAACCTGTATATTAGTTTTTTTATCAAACCCCATGTACTTGGGATGACATTGTAACATTGTAACAAAGCAGTCAGCTTTGTATGTTTTTACGTTGCTATTGTTACGTAAATATTCGTAATAAATATATTCTGATGATGCTAGACTCATAATATGGGCGCTTGTATGTATTGAAGGATGTTTACGATGTCTTTTTCGCTTGTTAGGTAACTGTCGTAAACACATATTGGTTTCCATTTGAGTGAATTTCCGATATTGGTTTTGGTTCGATTTGTTTGGAAATAATTGACATTGGAGCTAAACCGTACTATAGACGAACCTGGTTTTATAGCCTTCATACGGTGACGGAAATTAGCCGCTACTAATTAGAACTAAAAATGTTCAACGTATATATATATATATATATATACACACTTTTAGTAGGTCAATCTCGTGATCAATTTGAACAAAGGACATCGATGATGCTTTTGATAAGCAAAATAAACTGAATCATAGTTCAAAACCGAAGCCAATTACACAGATAAGACTGAAATACAAAACATATTGACAATTTAATTCCTTGCCATAACCACTACCTAGAGTTTGATTTATGATGCGATATGGAAATATGAATAGTATGTAAACAAAGGTAAACATTACATTAATTTCCATGCTTCATCATAAACAACCAAGATCCGAGATTAAATATTTGTTTATCACATAAAAGCTTACCTCGGCTGGGATCGGATTTTATCGGGATTTTCTTATATCCTTACCAACTGAGTTGGTCAAGTATTTTTTTTATTATGTTCGTTATTAGTTTAAAAATTATAAAAAAGAGAATTCATATATCCTCTAGCATACATATATACGAGTACATAGCACATGTACATAAAGTATCATGCTGATTACGGAGGAAGTAATGGCTCCAGATTTTATTTATTGGAGGTTAGTGTGCTTTCTAGCATCTAATAAGGTAAAAGGTAGTCGGGCATGGTATATGGTCACGTTCTTTACATGATTGGCAAACTGTAATCCTTTTAAAAGGTACTTATGGAAGTAAATGAAGTAAACGCTGCTTCGGTGTCTTTTTGGTCTACCATGTCCACTTACATCAGGTGGCCCGTGAGCTCGATTGCTGAGTATTGAGGTAATAAAAAGGTAAAGGAACATTGTATCATCACTCGCAGTGCCAACTGCGTAATGTGTACTGGATCTGAAGAAGTATTTTTCACAATGCGCTGTACGGGATTCTCCTTGTAAGTGAGGGGCCTGCAGTATACTCCAGAACGTGGATTAGTTAAGGACAGATTAAGTGCTGAATGTCGGAGTTTCTTATGTCCCTCGTCCTTCCTTTAACGATTACATCGGACAACAAGACATAAGGATCGGAGGCTTAATTTGACTTTTGAAGCACGGATGCGCTCAAGAAATTGAGCCAGTATGGTCTAACTATCCAACTATCGATGGTTGCTTCACTCTGTCGATAACTTACGACTGATACATACTCTCGTACTATGCGCTTAGATGGCATGCAACTGATACCATATACGTGTACATAACCCTAAATAAAATTCTGAACGAAGCAATTGGCTTCACTAGTTTGTTATAACGAAAACGGCAAAGTAAAAAATACCTTTTCATAAATCATAAAGGCCGTTTACCTCGTACATACTTATAGTGATTACCGTCAAAAATATACTTTTGGCAAAAAAAAACAAGTTAACGCTTAAAAAATTAAGCCGAATTTATTTGCCTGGCAATTTAATACAACCATCGTCCACTGTGATGGCAGGCTTTGTTTACTCCTGACAACATCATGGAACGCTTTCAGGTGTGTCAGTTTCTTTATGATGTACTTCTTCACTGAACCAAGTGATAACAAAGGAGATGTTTCACAAATGTATGAAGCCTGGGCGTCCCCATCTACAAACTGTAGCATGAAGATCATATTAATTGAAAGCATTCCTAATTATTCAAATTCTAGATATCATCTTGGTTTAGTGTCAATAATTCAATTTGTGAATAACATATTATAACACTGAAATGTTATGGCGGATGGCGGATAGTCTGTCGGATGCATGTGACAATTATTGATATGATACGTCATGAATGTCAAACGTCAATATAATATGTAAATGGGTGAATATTTCATTTCGTGCATATTACGCGTCAGACGATAAATAATATATAAAATATTGATAGAATTAAAACCTAATATTATTTTCGTATAGTTTACTTGAGTCTTTACTA
>PDGT01000010.1:236242-278851 GCA_003671415.1 Megathymus violae
AAATAACATTTTTTACTATTTTTGTCAGTCTGTCTGTCTGTTTGTTCCGGCTAATCTCGGAAACGGCTGTACCGATTTTGACGGGACTTTCACTGGCAGGTAGCTGATGTAATAAGCAGTACTTTTATTTCTACCATATAACTTTTTTGTTAAATTCCATGCGGACGATGTCGCGGGCACAGATATTTTTTAAATAAATTTATCGTTAATTCATATCATACCATGTTTTTCACACTGACAATTGTACGTGGAATGCTCTCGAGTGGGCAAACCATCCAGTTTGTTTGTGTTAGCTAAAGATGGGATAACAAAAAATATTGTGCACTCTATTGCGTTAAGATATTGTTTTTAGTATACTTATTATAAGTAGCGATATATGTAATTTATAATTTATATGGGAAAACAACGTTTACCGGATCAGCTAGTAACTATACATATAAGTCTACTAAATTATTAAGGATTAATGAGCAATTTAAATAATCCCATTATTGCTTTAATTTATTTCAGAAAAACTAATTTCTTTTCCTTTTTATTTCATTTTTATTTATTTTAACTATTAAGATTTTGGATCATAATTGTGTTATTAATTAAAACTACAGTTTCTATGTAAATTTCTAGTAATTATAATAAATAAAAGGCTGATTCACTATTTTGGTTCTAATTCCCATTTTCACCTTTTTCTTATTACCATAAATTGTATCTAACCCCCATAAGTAATAAATCTCATTACCGTTTAGTAAAAAAATAAAAAGCTCTGTAATTCCATAACCGTAAGTCTGATTGCTGTCCCTTTCTAAGATTTTTTTTACTATTATTATTCACTTCTTAAAAATCGTATAAAGAACATAATAACGTTTCATTATTTATCTTTCTTCAAAAACATCATAATATGCACGAAATTAAATATTCACCCAAGTATATCAGATTAATAACTAAATTAATGTTACTCGCTTATCTATCTATCTTACTGAAAATCTTACCAAAAAAAGATGCCAATTCATAAATAAAAATGTATCTAAAGTAAAATCGAATTATTGTGTAACGTAAATATAGATTTTCAAACTCCACAGATAATTCATCACAGGCATGATATTTGACAATTCCAATTGCCATCATATTGTTGTCATACGTAAAAACTTAAAAATAATTTATTTCAATTAATTTCTCAGAGGAGAACAGGTCATTAAATATTTTTTTCAATATTTTTCTGTGAATCAGTTTATTATTCTCTAAATTATGCTGGACTGTACAAAGGCGCGCCCAAAATGAAATATCTCATTTAAATACGTACATAATTTAAAAGGTTGGTGTAGGACTTCAACTCAGCCCACGCCAACCGACGTTTGACCACTAAACTTTCACTGCTTTTATGTGTACGGAACAAGGTTGTACAACAGGCATCATTATCGTTTAGAAGCGATTTCTTTCAGGCAACCTTTAGGTAGAGATTTTTTTAAGAGACAAAGGTATACGAAGTCACAATTACAATCAAATCGCACTAGAACAGCGTGGTAAAGCACGCTCCCGGTCTCCCAATTATTGGGAAAGACCCATGTCCTATATTACGAATTTAACGCTTTACGGTATGCATATTGTCAGTGTTTAAAACAGGCTATGAACACATTTATCAGTAATATTATTAAAGTTAGCTGAAGATTAGCTTCACGTCGCCTTAAGGCTTTCATTCATGCGTCATGCGTCACCCTATATTATGAGAAACGCTAATGGCCACGTTACCTAATGTAAGTCATCATAATGAAACTCCTCAGAATACGCTCTCACACATCAACATTACCACTGAAAAGGCCAATATGAATAGATGAGAATGAATATAAAAAAGCTGCTGGGAGAGATTGAAAAAGGTCCGAAGATTGTCCCATAAATTTTGTTCGCGACCACACGTTGGATAAGTGAGGTTTATTTCCGGAGATTTGGAACTTCGTATTAAGTATGCTTCGTTCTGACGCGACGTAGCGATCTGGTTTTAGTGTGGTGTGTTTTATGGTTTTGTCGACAATTTTTATTTTATACAACTATTGAGCGACATAAATATAATATTAATTTTTATTCGGGGATATAATATTTATCCCGGGATAGTTAAAAGTTATCTTACTTGATATTTATATTAAACGTTGTGGAATCTACTGACAAATATGCGTTTTTATTGAGCTGGAAGACACAACTAACGAACGGCAAAACAAAAATTACATAAAAGGACATTGTTACGGTTTACAAATGGAACAGACAGATTATTAATTCAAATTGTAACTAACTAGCTAACGTGAGCGTACTAGAAGTGCTATAAAGATATGATCTTTATTTGGAAGAGAAATAATATCATCTACGGTTTTTAACGCATTAAGGAGGAAATTAAGTAGAAGGTTCTCTCGGTGGTGGTAATTGATCACATATTTAACACACCTCCACCACACACCACTACATCACTGACGGAAAAGCGATGTAACCGCTTCATCGCCTTAACATGGATACCTACTAATGTAGGGATACCAATAGAGGTAATTCGATGAACAGCTTAAACCTGAGTGTCAAAAGTACAGTACAATCGGTGATTTAGGTGTTCTAATGATGTTATGGGTTTTCAGAACATTTATTTTAATCACAAACGTAAATATATAATACTCATCGATAACTGATCTTTATCTCACACATCCTTATCTTCTGCTATGAATGTGGCAAGTTCGATATTGTAGAATTATTTTTTATTGAACGATGTGTATAATAATTAGACTCTAGAACTGAATCAATATTGCAAATTCAATGAAATATAAGGAATGTATATACTCAACTTTTCCTTTAAATTTTGCAAATTGTGCGATGAACTTTCTTTTGACGTTGCTAAAACTGGCCTCTAAATATTGTTTAGATTACGTAGTTTAGACATATTTGATGTTAGAAGAAATGCTAACATCATCTGTACCTTAGCTGTTTTAGCAGAGTGATCAAATGGAAGAAATAATAGTGTAGCAATATGCAAAAAGTTTGTACGGTGATTGTACATAATTTTACACCGCGTTTACTTCAACACTTGCCTTACACTCATCTAACCTAACGTTGTTAAGGATATGGGAACGGCCTCACTCCGCTCTCTTTTTAAGTTTCCATCTATAAGAAAGAGTTCGTTGAGCTGTGCTGAAACTTTGTCTTGTTGAAGTTATACTTCTTTTGACACGTTTACAATAAATTATGAGGGTGAATTTTTATGATGCGCGATCATACCGTTACCCCAAATGGACACCATGAAGTTAGCTACACAGAAATATAATATGGAAAAATGAAAATGACGTTTGACGTTGAGAAATTGATCAGCTGTTGGTTGATTGTACGTTTTTACACGCAATTCTTATGAATTGATATGCTTTATATATTTTAATATTCAATTAATCTTTAGCATTATTTAAATATTAATATACATATTAAACCAAATATAAATAGTGCCATCTGTTATTAATAGAAGTTAAAATATTTTTAAATACTAGATGCTGAAATGTATAATACTACAAAATTAAAAAACACAACAGCTAGGCTCGTTTAAAGGGAATTTATGCGTTCCCTATCATTGTGTCTTTATAATCGTCTCGTTTCCACGATGTTTGTTATGAGATTGAGTAGCTTATAAATATGTAAATAAATATACTCTGTGGTTACCTAGTAACTTTACAAACGTAGAGTGCTGGCACGAGGGATAAAGTTTTTGGTGTTATTTTTGTTTTGTTATGACAAAAAAATATAACTTCATACGTGCGTACATAACTATACACACATGTTTTTGTATGTAACATCAATAACCAATGGTTATCACTTTTCCCGAGATTCGTCTCGTTTAAGTGACTCCGTTTTTAAACTCTGAAAATTGAAAATTTCCGATTGTTAGTAATATACTGTTTATTTTTCCACGCAAGTTACTTGAAATATATTTTTTAAACTTGTAGTGGATGACACTTGATGTAAATACAGTTTTTTTCAATAAAAAATTATTAATAAAATTCATTTTTATATTAAACACAGTAAAATCAAAAGTTGAATCATAATGTTTCTGAGCCATCTAAGATTCCATTGAAAAACTAAGTGGTAAATATTATCACGGCATAACAAGACAGTTGAATGTAAGAAACATAAATCTGTCTCATATACAAACCCAACTGGTTGTATTAGTAACAAATAAACATGAACCTAAGTATTTTAAAAAGATATATAGTACTTGTTTTGTTTATCTTTTATATCGATATATTTCACCTACAATCACATCCCTAGGCGGCGAGAGATAAGTTCGACAAGTTGCCTTCTTCCACTAAAATATGTAGCGACACGATATTGAAAAGTTTCTCTTTGTCGAAGTACCCATATTTATCTAGCTCTAGTTTAAATACACTCCATTATTTTCATTAAAGCATTTTCTGACCTAGTTGCATTGTTATCCTTTAAATTTTAACATGGTAAAATGATCATTCTTGTATAAAAATCTTTTAAAAAAGTTTTGGTTTTACAAACTGCCTTAGCAATAAATAATAATAAATAAACGTTTACACAGTCACACCCCTGCAGTAGGATTTCCTGTGTTGCGGGTGGCATGGACATACACTAATGTGACATTACAAACACTCATGACCCGAGAACAAACATTTATCTGTCACATAAATGTCTACCCCGGCCAGGATTCGAACCCAGGACTCCCGCACGGCAGGCCAGGTTTGTCATACTATAGTTATATCAAAAAGTTTATTTTGCTGTAATGGTGGTTAAAGCGATTTTTAGGGTGACAGCTTCTGTCAATTTTAAGTAATCGTCCGATTTAAGCTATTTTAGTAGTACAGAACAAGAGGAAGTAGTGAAATGCCGATTGAAGCAGTTGAAATTTTTATGAATAAGTAAGAAGTTATTATGGGACTTTCCAGTTCATGCAGACCTTAAGATTTTGCGAACCCTGTCCGGGGGTTGGTCTAAGACAGCCTTGTGAACATAGCGTCATTGTTGACTCGACAAACTTTAATGTAATGATTTCGGATAGGAATCTCACAAGAACGACTCGCCCCGAAATGCATCATTACATCATCATCATCATCATCAATGTCATCGAGGCGAAACAGGTGATGGTGATGGTATGTTTGTTGGTATATACTTATGTGGGCACCTTCATCACACATTCATACATAGTTATGTAGTTTATAATATATATTTATACAACATACACTTATGTATTATATTTAATATACATTAAACATAACAAATATATAACATAAATATATAACATTAACACCAACACACTCGGGTTCGAAGCTGGTGCGTTTTGGAGTCCACGTGCCACTTCACTCGCCGAATTCTGCCGACGCCAACAGCGGCTGGGCGGCCGCGCGGCGGTCCACTGCTCTCCGCGCCTCATACCCCGCTAACGGGATCGGTTGGCGCGCACGCTTCTCAATTCGCGCTCGCCACGAGACAGTTGGCCACAGAGTACCTTATGCAGTTGGCTTCCATTTGTCCCGCACAATGCTTGTGTTGCTTGATCGCTCAACTACAGTACGCTCGCTAGTACTTTCGCTGTGCCTATTATTTGCTTCTATTTTAGTGTTGAGACTGTTTCCTGTGCTTTCGATCTGCTATCACTCTCTCTCCTTCTATTTGTTATTGTTATTTTCTTGTGTTGTGCTTCGAGTAGTATAAACTGTTATTGTACTAGTGGAATAAACTGTTTATGTTTGGACTTTTATAATTTTATTGTGTCGCGCTCCCAGCACCGACTACACTTGTGACCTAGCTCACCTAGGCCACGGTCCTCACCACCACATACACTTTGTTGAGATAAACGAAGCTCCGTGAGCTGATGTCTGTAAAGTAGGTTTGATAGTCAAGTAAAGAACCGACAAAAAATAAAAGGAACAACTTGTCACTGAGAATGCAAAAGTCAACACATTTTAATTACTAAAGAAATACCTATAATACTGTTCACAACTTGCTTATTTCTTATGCCCTAATACACTTCCATACCATACTTTTATGTATCTTCAGTTAATGTTTTCTTTGTGGTTCAGAGGGAGATCTAGAAGTCTATACCATCACACATTATCCTCGCGAACTTTTGTAAAGTAGATTCATTCTAATTTAATACCTTGTTTATCATCTAAAATGTTGAATCCTAACCAGCCTTTGCTAATAATGAATTAGAATCAGCAATATTTATTTTATTCAATAAATATTTAAAAAAGATAACGTTTCCTGAATTGTGTGTAGCATTGGAGAATGCAGATCGGATCTTATAGTGCAAAATCTCAATATTTGTATCTAATTTTCAATATTTATTCGACGAATAAGCGCTCCTTCCCTGCGTTATATGAGTGCCCTAATGTGTTTGGATATAGGAATGTGTAAGTAAAATAATTTATCTCGATAAAGTTATTAGTTGCATGTAAGCCGCTCTTAATTTGCTACAGAAACCGTACGCGTTATGTTTATAAATTGCACCCGCATTGTATTAAGAATAGTTGTTTCTAGTTCTGAATTAGAAACATATTAATTTATTTCATAGTTGCGGCCAGATCGTCAAAATTTTATTTGCTGTCCTCTTAATTTTAACTTTTATTTCCTATCCCACGGAAACAGATTTAGTTCCCGGAATAAAAATTATCCTAGAATCTACACCTGTTCAGTCAACATAGGTTAGGGTTCATAATATGTCACTGTTTATAGCGTCTATTTTTATCGCTTTACCGTAAGAATTTTAAAATTAATCAATAAAATTTGATGAGAAAAGAACTAGCTACTCGGCCCGTTGATAACCCAATGAATTTATTATAAGCCAACTTGGTCCAGAATTAAATTACTTTGCTTTTAGCTACTAAATTGTTGTTGAATGAAGGGACATATAAGGGTCTAGCATCCCTTTTTCATTACGATGATAAAATTATTGTATTCCAGAACCTATTCAGAGAACCTATTCTATTTTAAAATGACTCGACGTGATACTGCGCTATGTATATTTATGGAATATAAGAAAGTTGCTTTATGTTTGTTTCTTTCTGCACTTAATTTTTTTACAATGGAACGAAGTTATGATTTATTTAGAAGATTTCCTTTCTTGCTTTTGCAATTGATCTTTTTACTGGTCACTTAGAACAATTATAACCTTGGTAAAGAATGTCAGACTGAGAGACTAATTTTATATTAAAAAAAAATCAAAACAAACGCTTTTAAAATAAGATTTTTTTTTTAATTCACAATGTCGCTTTTATTATGAGATGATTTTAACTTTGTAGCATATAAAAATTTTACTTGTCGTTCAAAAATATTTTTTTAATTATTTCTTGTATCTAATGATAATGTCGTCTTTGGTACAAACTTCGAAATAATTTACTAACTGTGTTGTAGGTATATTGATTGTATTTCTACTTTGTCATATCTATTGAATTCAGTTGTAATATAATTTTAATATACACTTTTCTATCTTTTGCGAATACTAAAGTATAATATTTAGTGATTAGTAAGTAAAATAAAAACTACATGTATCACAAAATTTTCAAAAACTTTTAATTCATATTTCTGTAAAGTTACAGACCTTTACCATATTTACAGGGGATCACCTCGGTAGTGCATCCAGTGATTCGGCGTTCGGTCCACTAAATTATACTACTATATCTATAGTGTCTATCTATCTGTACAATCCATTTCTTTTGTTAAATTTCATGATAAATATTCGTTTTATGTCTCATTGATATCAATTTGACCATTTTGAAATTTTTTGTCTGTCTGTCTATATAACCCATTATGATTCAAGAATAGCTTGACTTATCTTAATGAAATTTGATATGTAGTGGGAACACGTAATTGTTTAGATGATGGACTATATAAAATTTCAGTATACGTAATGATGTCAAATCATAAAACATAAGAAAGAAAGAACACACGATTTTGAATAATCATTAATTGTTATTCGCCCCGTATTGGAGTGGCCTACAATACTCTCCCAATCCCATGCTGGCAGAATAGGGTGTCGTAAGAGGCGACAGAAGTCAGCCTGCTTGGTGGTAGGGCTTAGCGGAAGGATTATATTATCAGTATTATTATTAAGTCATTGCCTGGCTAGCTACCACCCTCCTGCTTGAGTCAGCCACCGAACGACTCGTCGTGTTCCGGCTGGGGGCTCGAGAGCCAGTACTTTCTTTCTTACTTTCTTTTTATTTTCTGTCCTACAACGCATCAGTGATACCTTTGGTCTTGCTGATATCCATGGGCGACAGTGACCACTTATCATCAGGTGGCTCGTCTGCTCGTTTTTCGGCTATTACCATAAAAAAATTGTTCAACCTGAACGAAGTCTGAGGGAGCCGTTCGTGTTAAATAAACTGGTAATCAAACATGGAGGATGTTATTGAAGTTAGTTAAAAAAAACATTGACAGTCTTACCTTACATCAAGTTACGAACAATTATTTAAATTAAGTATTCCACTTACATATAATAATAAAATGAAATCTAAGAAAAGTCTAGTTAGTATTCTAATGAAGTCTAGATAACTGTTCCACTGATATCTGTGCCCTAGATCTTGGTAATGGATTCAGCGCAGACAGTAATAGACTATTCCAGAAATTAAACCCTTTGGTCGTTTAAACAAAACTTAGTTTTACGATGCTACTTAAACTTCGTGATCTAGTATAATATGTAACAACACAAAAATAATTGAGTCTACAAGACTCAATTAAAGAATTTTTTTACGGGTAGGTATATAAAAATGAAAACGTGTTTATAAATTATTCTATAATTCTCTGTTCAATATTGTTTTTCATAATTTTATGTGTTTTATTTACAGAAAAGTAGGATTATGTATTATGTAAAGGATGTAGGATTATGTAAAGGAATTCAGACATCAACATATTCAGACATAAACATATGTACCTACTCCAGGTGAAATAAACTACGACCTGAAAATATAGTTCTTATGCTAGGTAAGAGAAAAGGAACGATAGAAAAATATAAGATAGATAAAAATAAGAACTATAAATCTGAGGAAAATTTACACAATGCCGAGTTAAAAAAGATCGAACAATTCTCTGCACAAGCTAATAAGACGGATTTGTGGGAAAGATTAAAACATAGGTTGAAACTTCTCCTGTTTTTCTTGTATCTGCTGTAAGTAGAAGATTCCTACGTCTTTTATATTATTCTAAGGTCATTTAGGCAATATACCTAGATAGTCGCGTAAACATAAAAATTTAATCATTAATAACATTTAAATCCTAAGATGCCAATTATTAGGCTGTTCCATGCCAACAATTGTACTTTTCTTTATGTGCCAATGTTTCAATTCAAATGCCAATAACTATAAATGTGAACATTTATTTTGGAACCATAATTTTTATGACCGTATTATAAAAAATTACATTAAATTTTGTATTAAACCTTCTGCTTAATATAAATATAAAAAAATTAAATTAAAAAAATATCAGTTTTAATAGTAGACAAGTTTTAAATGACAAAAATTGCCAAAAAAAGGTGCCATTCTTTGTGTATCTTACCTTATGTATTTGTGTTTTTTTCAAAATGGGTCTGTTAAAAATATTATACGCAAATAGGTCATGTATCGATTGAATTGTTACGACATCTCGTCGTAAAAAGCAATTTACGAGTGTGGCACAGGAAATACTCGATAAGTGTTTGCGTATATTGAGGAGGCGTTCTAAGAGTTTCAAGACGTAAAAGGGGCTCAGTTTTCAGGGCTGTTTCTTTTTTGTTAGTTCCGTATTATCAATCGAAAAAACAATATCCTTATAGATTCACCATCGTGTGTAACCTATCGCCCTCTATGTTCTCTGTTTCTGTTGTGAAATATGTGAGAACATGACGGAAGATTATCGTAAATAAACAATTTTGATTTTTGAGGAGTAATTAGAAAATAAAAAAATAATTACATGTATCTTGTGATATATGAAATTGAAGGGTTCATTGTGATAAATGCAAATATATATATTTCTAATCAATCATATTATATATTTGTAATCAATAAATAAAGGGTTTTCTCATTTTACAATATTTTTCCCATCCCTATATACGTGACGAAATGGTATGTAAGTAAAAATGTAAGTATGTATGAGCCAAAAGATGTTAGACTTTTGTCTTGATGAAACTTGATCCAGAATAAACTACACTATAGTAAGGGTGATGATAAATGCCTCACTTTCATTTTATTGAATACACTAAGCTCTCAATTTTTATACGTATCACCTAGAAATTATATTGATTTTTGGGAGGTAGGTTTTTTTAGGAATTGAGTGTGGCTTCCACTTCCTTCTGCGTCCATTCATAATTCGTTGTGGACCAACACCACCATATGAGGGTGTTTGTAGCTATAAATATAAGCAGCAACTTTCGATTTAACTGTTCACGAATAAATTTATCTTGAAGTTCAAAATTAAGTGGTAAGGTTGTAGTAATAAGATACCTACATGTTTTTATATGTAACACTTTAGTAGGTACTCTCATACTTTGTATCTTTTTTAATACTGCTTTTGTAAATTTCTTTTATAATTTTCTGTATCTTTTATCCACTTATTCTGATATTTTTCTAATTATTTTATAATGTTTTATGTTTTGTTTATGTTGTAAAATATTTGGCAAATGTCTTAAATTATTGTCACCATGATAACTTTTATTTTTAATATGTATGATTTTGCTCTCTTTTGTAATTACATTTATTAGGCTGACAAGAAATTTTAAATTCATGAAAAAAGAACACAAAAAAGAATCATTCCAAAAAAATTCGTGACATAAAAGTCGCGCTGGGACGAGATTGAATAGTCTCACGGCGTAGAGTCGGGACAATTCGGTCACGATACGAAACAGTTCTCGCGCTCATAGCCGGAAATCTTCTGTTACTCTCGACTCCGGGATCTGTATGTCTCGTGCGTCCTAACGCACCCTTCAGTCGTCGAGGACTTCGTGCGCTTAACGCTGGGGACTCCGATCGTGTCGTGCGCCCTAACGCACGCTCCTATCTGCAAAGACTTCACGCGCTATATGCCGGAGAAGCAAAGGGCACGGCGGGCCTAGCTATAGGCCTACCTACTTACAAGTGACTTTTACTTCCTTAAGCTATTATCTCCTGTAACATATTTATTGTAAACGCCAGGAATATTTTAATATATTTTATCTTCCAAATTTATTTGTCTTTTAACTATAACACTACAAGGTAAATAAACTATCATTACCTCGCATTATAAAGCTTAAATTAAATCCGTATTATTAAAAATTAACAATTCAGTTACAACCTGAGTTGGGTTGGTTAATAACTATTTATGACAAAAATGCGGGAAGCTTTTACCGATTTGAACCAGATTAATCCGCATAATACCGGTTGCAACTGGACTTAACTCGTATTGTTTTGGTTTTAAGGAGCTTTAAACAATTCTCGCTGTGGTAACTAGTCTCCTTATTTGTGAATGTATACTTTCTTTTTAGGGTTCCATATAGAAAAAATATATTATTCAACTTATTGATATTATTTTTCTGTTATATTACTTATAACAAATATATTATATTATATTTATAGTTTATTTCTGTTGTATTATTATCTGTTATATTATTTTTTGTGTTTTAATGAATTGGTTCTTTATTTCAGATATAATTACTGTATGTTCTAAGTTTCTAATTTGAGTGGAACCGGTTGTAGCCCTACAAATACTATCCCTCCGACATTGCGACGTGTGCACTGCGTGTCACTCATCACAGCTCCTTACCAAACGGCACGAGCGTTACCTACTGCAGATGTGTATTGTGAAAAACTCGGTTTAAGAGAATTTCAAACTTCAACCATATAAACCGGTTTTTTTAAATCAAAATTATAATATTTTCTGTTTTCATCAAGAGTCCAAAGCCAAAGCTTCGACATCACACAACATTCAAAAGGAAATTCACCTCAGACGTTTTGCAAAAACCTTTCAGTTTAATCAAACACTACTTTCACAATTTTAAATAGAGTAAGCTTGGTCGCTTTTTGCCAATCTTAATGTCTGCCTTGAAAAAACCTAGACCGACGTGGTTAGAAACTGCTTTGTGTGACTAACGGCGCGATGCGATGGTGAGAGATGGTATTCGCATGATATGTTTAACTTAAAATCTCCAGATATAAATAAAATTTGCTTAGCTATTAAAATAAATAATAAAATAATTTTACCATGAGTTTTAATATGGAGAAGGAATGGATTTTATTGGTGATATTTATTACAAAAATTGGTATTTGTATTGGTATTAACTTATGTGACAACTTCTTAAAAATTGGATATTTGTTAATTCAGCGTTGGAGTACCATTCACCAGCCAATTCGGGAGCATATTTGTCAATATACATCACGATCATGGTACTCTGAGACCATTTGATCATCGTTTATACGTAATACAGCTTATCGGTCATCTCGTTATGTGGGACTGAGGCAAATTCCAAAGGAGACCTAGATTGCTATGTTAATGATGCAGACCTAGATAAGCGACGCTTTCTACGTAATCGTCGCTTTAGTCTATTACTATATAAGGTAAATGTTACTTAGGATGAACCTTTTAGAATGGAATTAATTCCATTCTTTTTACTCTTATATTGGAAAGATCGGCATCGCCCCATTTTGACCCTACCCAAAGCGTGAGATCCATACGTTTCACCTCTCTTTTGGATTGTATTTAATCTATTGGCCCGAGCATTCGAAAGGTAGCGCTCCACTATTGTGCTTTCATCTGCATAACCTTAAATACCGGACTTGAACACATCATTGATGTGTAGCAGGAAAAGAGTAGCGGAGAGAACGGACCCTTGAACTCCGGCATTTGTAGCCATTGATTGCAATGAACAGCTCAGAAAGTTCTTTTTTAAGTCGATAGGAACAGAGGAAATACCATTGGCTCCTCGAAATTTGTTATGCACGTTTAGATTTGCACACAAATAATAAAAAAAATATTTATAACTCTTACACTCCAACCCCCGCAAAGAAGGGTTCAGGTATGTATACATCTAAAATAAAACTTGAAGGGTATTTCACGATATCTTAAATTTTGTATATAGGCTAAGTTTTGCAGTTGAATAAAAAAATTAAGATATCTGTAACTTTCACCCTCGGACTCCCATTAAGGGAGGTACAAGTCTGAGTTTCTTACTGATAATAGATAGGTTTCCTAAAAAAAGAAATAAAATTCCACTAAAATATTAAATGTAAGTAGATTGCCAAGGCTCACAAGCGTTTGACCCTTTTACTGCTTTAAAAAGCTGTCAAATTTTATAAAGAGCCAAGCCCCTAACTCTATATCTTAATCAAAAACGATGTTCAATGAAACGGCTATGATATACTTTTTGACCGAGATTTTAATGTTAGGAACTTGGCTCTTCCCCTGAAACCGATTATATATTTAAATTGAAATAGTGTGCAATTTTTGGTTATTTTTCACCAATAAAATAATTCTATTACTACGAGTATGTTCAGGTATTGTCACTTACATTATTTATTTACGTTCACTAGACTATATATGAGATAAAGAGTTTCACCATGGCCTAATTAGTTTTTATGTCAGTTTTTATGCCACCTTAAAAGTTTTTTCCATAATATTTTAAAAGATTATTTACTTATTAATACTAGACGACACTGAAAACAGCTTTCATCCATACATCATTCATCATTTTTTTAAATTTCAGAACATGTTTGATTACAGTAAAATCAATCAATATTGATATGTATAGCTCAAAGTTTAATCTAACATAAAACAACTGACCTTTCATTTTCCTCAATATGATATTCAGATTGAGAGATAACTTTGTATGTGAATCCATACAGTGCCACTATTCTGACGGTAAATTGAAATTGGGTCCGTTAAAGTAAACGCGTTCTGAGGGTATAACGTAGAAGATATTTAGTTCTCTATCATATTGGTCGTTACGATGGCGGTAAGAAACGAAACAGTCTGTGAAATTAAACAATGTGTTGCACTTAGAATGATTTTCGGTTTTTATACAAAAAATCAAAGTTCAACCGTTGTACAAAAAATTGTTAAATTTTACTGTTACATCATACCGGTTGTTTTGCTCGGCGCGAAATTTTTCTGCTGTAAATGTGTAGATATCACGCTTTGTGTAATAGACAGTATAAAGTTTTTCTCATTTTATTTCTTTTCTTTTCACACGGAAAACAATTACATCACTGAATATTTTAATTATGATTTTCACGTAGATAGGCAGGCTCACTCGAACAAATTATTTAAGTGCCTGGAAAAGATCGTTATATGGTCAATTATAACAGTTACTGGATCTTTTATCGTAATCGCGATTACCTCACATCGTTTACCAAACAATAGAGGCTGTGCGCACTGCGGTATACCGGGGGATATAATAATGAATGTGTTCAGATTGGCAATTGAATTGGGACGTATTCCATTGCTGTTAATATTTTGCTTGCTGTATTGTCGCGTGAAGATATTTTCTACGGTTCTTATGAAAGAGGGGTTTAAGAAATCGAAGGTTACACGACTTCGAAATACATATTTAAATTGGTATAATTCTATATGTGCGAGTTTTTACAAGACAAATTATCCTATTAAATATATAGTAAGTAAATCATTTTATTTTTTAACTATTACGTAATTTTGAAGGTTTCTTTAAACAATGTACAGTACCAGACTGGTCTTATGATTGTCGTGGTCGGTGATCATAACTTGGTTTCGGGTGAAACCTCGGTTCATTCGCCTGCCTGATACTTAAAAATATATAATGAAGCCCAGAACGTTGTGGTCATGTTCAGTAATAATTGATATCCACATGAAATTTTATTTATTTATTTATAAACTCTGATATCTAATGTTAAATGACTATCTTAATTCGTTAAAGTAGTTACAATCATATTTTACATGAATTCAGTACTATTATAGTATTATAGTTTTATATTATTATATATTTAGTATTATATATTTTATTATATATTTAGTATCATAGTTTTTTTTTGTATATAATCTATACATATAATAAAATTTTAACTGATCTCTTTTTGTACATGAAAGACGTATACGAAAAACGATTCTAAGGTGCCTTTATTAACACAATAGAACCCAAAACAATAGCTGGTAGAATTTTTGTCTGTTTGTCTGTGCGTTTGTGCGTGCTTATTTTTAGAAACGGTTTAACCGATTTCGTTAGACGAGAAAAATCCAGTCCTAAAACAATGCAAGTGCTATTTTGTTATAGGGCGTAGTAGCTGAAGCGAAGCGAGGGCGAGTCGCTAGTAAGTTAAAACAATGATAATAAAGAATGTCAATAATAACAAGAATAGGAAGTGTGAAGATTATAATTAATAAAACTATAATATAACAAAGTACATTACAAAGTTATAAATTGTTAATTCAAACAGTAAGCAATTAAATTATAACAATAAGTATAACATTATCATCAACTGTAACATATTTCTTGTGTTACGACTCTCGTGAATGCGATTAGAGAGCAACTGAACAAATCAAT
This sequence comes from Megathymus violae, assembly GCA_003671415.1. NCBI lineage: Eukaryota > Metazoa > Arthropoda > Insecta > Lepidoptera > Hesperiidae > Megathymus > Megathymus violae. Next base: position 251,727 of record PDGT01000010.1, read on the forward strand.
TAATAGATGCCGTGTTGAATTGAGCTCATTGCGTGAACGTGACCCGCAATGAATGCAACTGCGGGCACTGCCGGTGCCCCATATCGTTATCATCACACACGTTCATAGTCACAGCCATTCTAGGATGTTTGTTTTATAAATTAGCAATACTTTAAAAAGGCACTTGGCAAAGGACAGGGATGGCACAGAGTAGAGGACAGCAATGGATACCCTGGATATAAACCGTATAGCTTGCGATATAATAGACGCCTGATTTTATTTTGGATCCATTCTACTTCATCTCATTTGAGGCCCAAGAAACCGAGTTGCTCTACAAATATCTTTTTAAGCCAACGTTGCGGTAAAATTTTCTGCATAGCTCGGCTATGTGTTCCCGAAACTAAATGTTTGCGGTGAATCGTACGCCCAGAACTTTTACCACTGTAATGCGTCCGAAGGGCAGATCTTCGAGATGCTATAGGTGATTGCAAGGAGAGCATGCGTGGCCGACCACCAGGATCATGTGAGACCGCCGGAAGAGACCGCTTGCGCGGGAGCTCCTGGAGTCTGATCATTCCGTCCGTCCATCTGTGGGGATTACTGTCTGCGAACTTGGCACGGTTAAACGGAATTAGGCATTTCTGACCAGCGGCGCCCGCTCCTCCACCAGGAAAACCTTGTTCTTCCGAGTTTCCAACAAGGTATAAGCTACCCGAACACCCCACGTGTCCATTCCGCACGCGAGCGGGCGCCTTGGTAGGTAGGTCGTCGTCACCAGCACAGAGCACTCGGAGACGTTGAAGTTCGAGTATTAATTAGAACGCGACTTGCTAGCCTTATATTTTTTATGTAAGCTTTATTTTAATCGAAATTTAATTTTGTTAATCTTGTTATAAAATAAGTTCGGTGCCAAGTTCGAATCGGTTGTAGTATGGATGTGGTGCAGTCTGTTTATAATTAAACTTTGTTAAAGCTACACGAATTTCGCCGTAGGTACTTCGGTTCGGCTGTGGTGTGATGAGCTGGCACTTTTCACTACTACAATTTTTTTGACTCGATTACTTTGTCCGAATATAATTTACTCCAGTATAGTGAGTTTGTTGTGCAGACCGATTACTGTCTTAGTGTGGCTTTGGATAGTAATATCGACAGATTTAGCTTGCATTTACATTAGTTCAGATCGTTTAGTGCGGAGCGCCTAACAAACGACAACCGGTACCGATAGAAGGAGGGAGGCCAAGTAATGAGTTTGAGTTTGAAATTAAATAATTAATAACATGTTCGCATATTCACGCCCCCGCACTAGTATTTTCGTGTTGCGGGTGGCATAGACGTACTTAAATAAGACATTACAAACACTCACGGCCGAGAAAAAACAATTTTCAGTCATATAAATATCTTGCGCTGGAATCTAACTTGGGACCCCACGCACAGGAAGCACGGTCATTACCAACTGGTCTACGGGAATGTCATATAATTTTATTTCAAAAATTATGAATTATAAACCAATAGAAAATAATTTTTCATTAACTTTAGTTTTGTACCATTAACATTTAATACAGTTCTCATAATAAAATACCGTAGAATTTTTGAATTTCATTCATTTTGTGCTTTATGTCGTATAAAAATTATTAAAAGTTATTTATTTTCAGGTTGTTATCAACGTATGCACCAATATAATAAATAGTTTAATTCTGTGTTTTAGAATGATGGCTAATCGTAAACTCGAGGTAATCGAAATAAAATTAAATATATCAATATTATCAGTGAAAATTTAAATTCTTAATTTAATTTTTTTTTTATTACAGGGTTTAAATGATGATATTCCTTTTTTGATAATACTGAAACTGGCACTGTTAATCATAATAGATTGTGCTATTACATATTTACCAGCTGTGGTTTTGGAACTCGTATATGAAGAATTTGATAAAACACAAATATTCATTGCTGATCACCTGCTCACGTGTTACGGTAACAAAATGTATTTTTATTAGTTATTTATAGTCATATTTTATTGAATTTATAATTATATGGTGCATGAAATTATTTTGTTGACTAGCGAAAATGATCTTGAGTCCAAATTCGGTTAGAATAACATTTTTTAATATCTGACGTCCCACAGCTATTGTACTTGTAATCTGAAGTTCACCTACTCGCAGATATTTTTGGTTCCCTAATGTGCAAAATACTGTATCTTATAGATCTAAACTGTAAACCTTGTTAAACATAATCCGTTTACATATACTATAGTATAGCTTAAATGTGCAATGTTTTACCTATATAAGGAATAGAATTGATTAGGAAAGAAAATAAAAAAAAATCACTGAATAAGTATAATAACAATATATTAACGAAATAAATTATCTGTAACAGACGATGAAAAAAGAACAGAAATGAAATTAATGATGATGTATTTTCGCAAACAACCAATACAATACAATTTGTGTGGCGCTGTGCCGGTGAAAGCCAGTCTCCCGTTCAGCGCGACGCTGTTCATCGTTAATAGCCTGGTGTGTTGGATTCAGTTTACGGACGCGTCCAGGTTTATGGCATATGTACAAAGTATTAATTCGACAACTGTGTCCATATAAAACAATACTTATATATCATATATATTATTTCGGTCAAAATGTATACTCGAACATGTATCGTTGATTTGTCACTTTGTGTGTATATAGGGACCAAGACTTAAAAAATGTATTGAAGGATCAAAATGTATCGAAGTTCAAAGGACCAAAATGTTATAAGCAGAACTCTTTCTGAATAGGGTTGGTTTCGTTGTAGGCAGTGAAAGGAAACTCGACAAGGAAGATGTGAAACAGATAACTGTATTATATGGCGTACATGTTCCAACTATTTTTACACCATCATTTTATAAAAATAATTTAAAATAATATATATTATATGACATCTTGTTAATAAAAAAATTGATAATATCGGTTGCCAACATGTTGCGGACCACAAAAAGTATATAACTATATAGCGTCAACTCAATTGTACAGCAAAAATATATCGCATATCAATTTTACAATTACAATTTTTTAGTTACAAGTGATGCCACCTATCGACTTAAAAAGACTTGTTCTTTAAGTTCGTTAAGTTTCAGTTGTTCTTTAAGGACTATACATCTTATGTTAAAAGGTGATAATGTTTATTTTTGATATTCTGATGTGCTTATTTTGAAAATACCTACGATTTGATGTGTATCGATTCATATTATGTAGGTGTAATGTTATTTCGGGTTCTTCATTATAAATTTTAAATATTGCTAAAGATATTTTATAAATGCGTGTAGTGTTGTTTTATTATCGATTTCGAATTTTTTGACTTCAGAGTGGTATTTATATTATGTGTGCATTATATTTGGTTTTATAGACATAAGCACGTAAATATTTGTACTTATGGCAGTATTTTTTAAACGTGTGTTCACAAATTTTCTAGAAAAAAAATGTTATAACAGTTAGTATCTGTAATGTTTTTGTTGTATTTGATTACATTTTCCTTTGTACAATTAAATATTCTTTTAAACGCGTGCTTACACATTTACAGAGTAGCTGTAAAGAAGATTATGTAAAAAATAATTAATAAATTATTAATAATAATAATAATAAACGTTTACACACTCACATCCCCCCGCACTAGGATTCCCTGTGTTGCGGGTAGCATGGACATACACAATTATCACATCACAAACACCCATGACCCGAGAACAAACATTTATCTGTCACATAAATATCTGCCCCGGCCGGGAATTGAACCCGGGATCCCACACTCGGCAGGCAGGGTCACTACCAACTAGGCTACAGGGTCATATTTGTCGTATTAAATATTTGAGGGATGTTAGTAGCTGCAATTTTTTTTTGTATTTGATAACATTTTCTTTTGTACAATTAAACATTTGTTAAAACGCGTGTTTCAGGTATACAGAGTAGCTTTTTTAAAATATTTATATTTTTCACAATGTCCTTTATGCAATGAAACGTTATAAATTTTAAATGTATAAAGTGTATTTTTAAAGTGTATGTCCAATGTTTGATATCTTATTCAAAACAAGAGTTAATTTGAATGATTAAAAGTTGAAGTCCATTATCAAAATTTGTAAGTAATGTGTCCTGCTTGTAGCTTTTACTAAATATAATAATAGTGTTATTAAGTGTATTAGTGTATTATTACCGTAAATATCCCGGGTTCCTAAATGTTTAATAAAATATTGAAGCGAGTTTCAAGAAGCCTTCAGTTTTACGTCACGTATATAAAGTATGGAAGTATAGACAAATATGTAATAATTGTATACATAAAATATACATTTTTGGCAAATGGCCTAGAAATGCGCTTAACTACTTTATGCCGGTCAAACAGCACAGCATCTGCGTGCACTATCACTTAGTTATCAATGTTATCAACAACACACACAGGACACTAGTGATCTAAGGGCTTAGAGGGCCTAGAAAATATATGGTTTTCGGAGGTGACAAAATCTATCAGACAAAGATATGCTGCCAAACGATTCTTAATGTTCGTACGAGGGATAGGATTGGAAGGTTGCGTTGCGATGATGGACCGGTTGGTTATTACGGGGAAATTAGTCACCGAGTGCAGCGGGCTCCGAAGAACGGTGTACCGCTGACCAACCGTAAATAGTAGGGGGCCCAAGTAAGGAAAACAGCCACTTATGAAAGACTGCCCCACTACCTGCGAAAAATCCTGTAATGGCGCCATCATGTCGATTAGCGATCGGACTAGGAAATCAGATAATGATTTTCGGGGGGTTTGGACGTCCTCACGGTCTCCAGATGTCCTCAATGGCGCAGGGACTTCTTTTTATGTTACTTGGTTAATAACTGAATGCCTCAATCAATTGCTGTTTTCCGACATATGCAAAGTATAAGGATAAACAAAATCGAAAATAAAAGGCAAGATTAAAAGAAAGACAGTTAGAGTGATTACACTTCCCTTCACTCCAAGTACATTTTACGAATATCCGAGGATTGCTTTGTAATCTCTGCTCCGTCCATCACCACCTTGAGATCGAAACCCGTCCTTACCTTTTCTGACGAAGACGTAGATTTTATGTCCGTTAAGCGTGGAAATGACTGATATTCTAGTGCACTATTTCCAATCTTGTGCTGGTGTCTGTGTTTACACCCGCAATGACACAGTCACCGTTTACTTCAGTTTAAAAACTATTCTTGCCACCGTCTGGGTTTAGGTCGAACAGATCCTGTATTGTTATGTCGATAGATCGCACAGTGGTGACGAAAGGAAGACTCGTCTCTTTGAATATTTTAGTTTGGCAACTGATCACGTCTTTGCATCGATATTCTGTTGCACTGTTAGTTTTTCTGAGGGACTTTAATACTTGTGCTCAGGGCTGGCTTTTCACTTAGCGAAAGATTGACCAGACGAAAAGAGAAGCATGCAATTTTGCTACGATATTTGGCTTCCCCTAGCTGGTTGAGAAAGTGAGTAAGCTAAGCTAGTAAGTATAGTCGTGTTTTAGGCTTTGGCATCGACGGCAAATACATATTTAAGCATGTAGTACATACTCGTATATTTATGTTGTTAGCAATTTATACTAAATTTAGAGTAAAAAATTAGTTACAAAAATCATAATAGATGGACGCTGAAGCGGTGTTGTCTCGGCCACTGCGAACGGCGGAGCAAGGTCGATGATCAATCGGGGACTTCCTAAGTGGCGTGCGACCAACGAACCGCGGTCCATGCGTGAGGAATTCGGGACTCGAGGAAACCCTCTATGCTCGGGCCTTCTACACGAGGGGACCAAAGAGGAAAACCCCCGGTGTTGAGAGGGGGGTAAGAGCGATGACGGATATGCATCGCTTTTATAGGCTTTATCAGATTGTAGGGATTTGGTCTCCAATAATATTTATTAAATTTATTTTCGCTTTATAGTACAATTTTGTTGTTCTCATTTTTAAAGTCGGTTTAATTAATTTTTTTTAAATGTTTTTTATTCTTCCATTTTTAATTTACCTAAGTGTAGTGTTAACATAATAAATATGGAATTACAAAATATTATTATGTTACGAGATGACCTGACCACGCATTTGATTATAAGCGCCTAGGTCTGCCAAGACCTAAGTTGCTTCTGTTAACTAATCTGTGTTGTCTACTAAGTCCTGATCTGTTAACCTAAGGAGAGCTGTTACTTTCGTTATAACTTTAGCATTACTCATTGACGCAAAAACTTTAATAATACCTTGCAATGGAATCGATACCAAAATGAAACAGCTCAAAACAATGTTGAATTATTGCTATCCGTTGAGTAGTTTCACTCCTTATTTTATGAAGATATGATCATATGCTTTCTATATTTATAAGGAAATAATTTTAAGCAAGTTTTGTACACAAAAAACACACCGTAATCTATTACGATACTGTAATAAACATGGCTCAATTATTGCTATCCGTTGAGAAGTTCGACTCTTTATATTCAGGACCCATCATCAGATCTTCACCATATTTGAATGGGATTAACTCCTAGCTATGCTCTATATTTAAAAAAAAATCAATTAAATTCGTTCATAAACAGTGGAGTTGTAGCTCATACACGCATACGTAAAAAATTTCAAAAGATGCACACTAACATAGGACCTCTTCCTTTTTTGAAGTCGCGTAAAAACGGAATGTTAGTTTTATTGACAACATATATTATATCATTAAACACAGCTCAATTATTCCCATCTGCTGAGGAGTTTCACTCTTTTATCACCGAAACTCCTTATTAGATCCTCACTATATTTATAGGGCACTAAGAGCCATCACCAATACAATAAAAAAGAATCATCAAAAGCCTATCATAAACAACAAAATACACATGAATCTCCTCCTTTTGTGCAGTCATTTGAAAACGATAAATGCCGCTACAGTACTTAATTACAAATTACATTATTCAAATGTAACATTTAGTTCTTATTGCACCTAAGGCCTACAATTTAATCTTTAAAAGTGACATAACATTATATTGATAAGTTTGTCTCATGGAATGTCATGATTTAACAAAATTTCCGATTTGAAAACTTTCTGTTTCTCTTACCCATAAATAAAGCCGTTAGAAACAGTTTTCCCTAAAGAATCCAATGGCGAATGATATTGAGTTGTAAAAAATACGTCTGTCGGCCTTTCCATCGAATAATGCATGCCACGTCCGAATCAGGCTCATAAGGGATGTTCGCTCTTTTCAATGGGACGGCATTTAAGGGTTTTTTCAGTGGATACCGTAACAAAATACAAAGCCACACTGCGACCGCTCCGCTCTTTAATTTCAGACGTGGACCGCTTTAAGGCGCGCGTGACTTAAATAAAGAGCCAGGTTCTTTAACACTTAACTGTATTTTCGAAGGATTTCTATACAGATCGATTATACGAACATAATAAATACAAATATATGTTAAATTTGCAAAATTATACTAATACCTCTATGACACGGCCAAGCTAAACTTTTTAGCTAAGATTGTAGTCAGCGGCTTGGCTGTTCATGCGATCTGATAACTTTTTAACAGTGGAAACCTTATAAGCTTGTAAATCGTGGACATCCTATTATACATGAAATTTTTTTGGTGGGATCTGTTTTACATGCATTATATGTATTAACGTTCTCTGAATATTATGTTTGAATGAAATAGAAGGTGATGTCTTTTAATTATTTTTCACTAATTTTCAAATGTCTATGTATATAGTTTAACGTTCTCACGCGAGTTTAGAATCTAAAAAGCTAAAATAATTTTATTACTGTTTACTAACATAATTTTTTTCACGTTCACTAGTATATAAATATATATATATTTGTTTTAGAATATGTTTGATCAGATTCAAATCAATCAGTATTGATAAGTATCGCTCAAAGTTTAATCGGACATAAAATGACCTTTAATTTGCTTCAATATGATATTCAGATTGAGAGATAATTTTGTATGTGAATCCATACACGTGTCGTTATTCTGACGATATGTTAACATTAGTTCCGTCGAAGTTAACGCGTTCTGAGGGTATAACGTAGAAGATATTTAGTTCTCTATCTCGTTGGTCGTTACGATGGCGGTACGAAACGAAACGGTCTGTGAAATTAAAAAAATTGTTGCGCTTAGAATGATTTTTGGTTTTTATACAAAAAATCAAGGTTCAACCGTTGTACAAAAAATTGTTAAACTTTACTGTTACATCATACCGGTTGTTTTGCTCGGCGCGAAATTGTTCTGCTGTCACTGTGTGGATCTGTCGATTTGTACAATAGACAGTATAAAGTTTTTCTCTTTTTATTTCTTTTCTTTTCACACGGAAAACAATTACATCACTGAATATTTTAATTATGATTTTCACGTAGATAGGCAGGCTCACTCGAACAAATTATTTAAGTGCCTGGAAAAGATCGTTATATGGTCAATTATAACAGTTACTGGATCTTTTATCGTAATTGCCATTATCTCATATCCTTTACAAAATAGTTACTGTACGAACTGCGGAAAAATGCGAGATATAATAATAACTTGGTTCAAATTGACAATTGAATTGGGACGTATTCCATTGCTGTTAATATTTTGCTTGCTGTACTGTCGCGTGAAGATATTTTGTACGGTTCTTATGAAAGAGGGGTTTAAGAAATCGGAGGCTGTACAACGTCGAAATAAATATTTAAATTGGTATAATTCTATATGTGCGAGTTTTTACAAGACAAATTATCCTATTAAATATATAGTAAGTAAATCATTTTAATTTTTAACTATTACGTAATTTTGAAGCTTTCTTCAAACATGGTACAGTATCAGACAAGTGTTATGGTCGTCCGTGGTAGGTGGTGATAACTTACCGTCAGGTGAACTTTTGGTTTATACGCCTGGGTGATACTTAAATTATTATGATTATGTTCATGAATGTATTGATAAATATCCATAAGAAATACATAAGTTGGACATGAAATAATTAACAATATTATCTACGTGTACAAATATGAAGAAAAAAACACCCTAGACTGAAAACAAACATTTATTTGTCACATAACTATCTGTCCCATCTGGAAATCGCACCTGGGATTCCTTTCTCAGCAGCCACAATGGCACTAGTAAATGGGTTAAGGGCCGTCCTATATTTTGAAGTCAAAATCTATTGATGATAAATAACAAGATATTATATACTAACAAACCGCCCTCGCTTCGCTTCAGCGAAACGCTTAGAAATAGACTGGGTTTATCTCGTTCTGGGAATTAGAAATATATTGATTTATAACTTTTTTACTTATGGCCGAATTGAAATTAAATGAACTTTAAATATTTAGTGATGATTACTGCTTGCTATACATAAGTGAAAACCATAACGAAATCGGTTGAGCCGTTTCTGAGATTAGCGCGCACAAACGCACAGACGAACAGACCCAAATTCTAACAAGTATTGTTTTGGGTTATATTGCGTTAATGAAGGCCCCTAATAATTGTTTATCTCAATTACTATTGATCTACATCATATCATCATCATTTATCTAGTAAAATGTTATAATATGTATATCTTCTTTCTAACCCTCTTCTCATTTCCTGGCCGACAACGCATCGTTGATACCTTTGGTCTTGCTGATGTCCATGGGTGACGTTGACCACTTACTATTAGGTGGCTGGCTACATTTATTATTAGGTCTGCTCGTTTGTCGACTATTAACATAAAAAAAAAATCTTTTTATTTAGATATGCCAGTGGTCACAACACTTTTACATATTAGTACCTAAGGCTTATAATTTGTCCCAATAACTAAATGCTAACCTTTTATGGCATGCACAGCAAACACTAATTTAATATTATACTACTAAATTAGTATTAATTTACTGTGTAACAATCCGCAAGCACAATGTATGATGGTATATACATGCATGAAACCTCCCTCCCTCCTACAAAGGAAAACATGCAATTATGATAAAAGTATATATATACCAACATACATACCGTCACCAACACGTGTTTCACTCCGAAACAGAGCATCATCAGTGTGAGTAGATTCTACAAGTATTAACCGCAAACTGAAAAGTGAAAAGGGGGGCAAAGGCAACATAGCCGACTGCAGCTCGTACAGAGGCATTGCGCTTCTCTGAACAGCTGGGAAGATTTTAGCCCACATTATTAACACCACGCGGAGACAATACTTCATAAAACCCAGTGTGAATTTTGCCCAACTAGAGGAACGGTGGATGCTATCTTTGTCTGAGAACTGTCAGCTGCACTGCTCGGCTGTCCCATTTCAAAACCCAGTATGGGACATTTTTTACAAAAATCGTTTTATTGCATAATCTTGTTAACCTAGGAAGTCACTACCAAATACAAAAACACCAACATCTTAAACTAACATGAAAGCAGATATATTAAAAACCTAACCTAACCTAATTATCTTGTGTCAATTATTAAAGTTAGTAAGGGATCTAAAGTATGTAATATACATATATATTAAAATATTGTTAGTACTACGTTTTCATTATTTAGTATTTTATAAAACCAATAGCTATTTTTTTTACCTAAAATGAATACATATCATAAATATTATCATAGGCTGACCTTTTTCACGTTTATGCGCTCTCCTGTAAAATTTCGCTTTAAGTCCTTACTAGGTTTTGAAATGGGGTAGCCGTGCTCTGTCTGCTGAACTGACGCTGTCAAGAGAAAAGCCTGGAACAACACCGACCTCTTTACATGTGTTTCATGGATTTAGAAAAGGCCTTCAACCGGGTCCCACGCGATAATTTGTGGGTTGTGTTACGTAAAGTGGGTTGTCCTGAAAAGCTGATTTATCAGTTTCATGATCATATGACGGCGAGAGTTCGACATGAAAACCGCTTTTCAGAACAATTCCTAGTAACAAGTGGCGTAAAACAAGGCTGCGTCCTGGCTCCTACTCTATTCTCCTTGTATTTGGCATTCGTAATGCGGGATACGGCTAATACTTGTCATGCCTCAATTGAAATGAATTCCAGAACTGATAAATTATAAGTTCATGTTCCTAACACTGAGGTCTTACGTCGGGTAGGCTTACCTGGAGTAGAAGTACTCCTCATGAAACACCAGCTAAGGTGGAGCGGTCACGTCTTACGCATAGATGATAGTAGATTGCCTAAGGCAGTTTTCTACTCTGAGGTTGCATGCGGGAAGCGTAAGCACGGCGGACAATACTTATGCTATAAAGACATTCTCAAACGCAATCTTTGGATTTGTGGCATACCGACGGATCGTTGGTAGAGAGCCATCCACCATCCACGAGAGTGTGGAACAATTCGAGACTATGCGTTTAGAAGATTTTGACGACAAACGCCAAATACGGAAGACGCGGCCCAAACCTTCATACACCTATATACAACACGGCTGGTCAGCTTTTCCGTGTGCCTTGCAATCGGGTGTTTAAGGCAAAATTTGGGTTCGCAAGTCACATCAGAACGCACTACCGAAGCAAACCGTATTTATAGAGGAGTCGCCGTCGCCGGATACGGTGTGCACGACATGATGATGAGGTTTTAATACACAGCGTACCAAAGACTTGTTTACGAGTATCTTTAGTTCACAACTCCTTTACTGTCAAATTCAAAGTTTCCTTAAAAACTATTATGTTGTATAAAAAATTAATAAAAATCATTTATATTTCAGGTTTTTGTCAACGTATGCACCAATTTGTTACATAGTTTAATTCTGAGTGTCAGAATTGTCACTAGTATTAAATTCGGGGTAATTGAAATACAATTAAACACAATTAAATACGTTAATATTATCAGTAAGGAATTATATTCTTAATTTAATTTAATTTCCTAATATTTTCTCATTACAGTCTGTAAATGATAATACCCCCTTTTTGCGAATACTGAAATTGGTACTTTTATTCATAATAGATTGTGCTATTACTTATTTACCCGCTGTTACTTTGGAACTCGTATATGAAGAATTTGATAAAGCGCAAAAATTTATTGCTGATCAATTGCCCATGTGTGCCGGTAAGAAAAAGTATTTTTAAATTTTTGTCGACGAGCAAAATTTAAGTTTACAGTTTGGAAATCTAAAGTTCACCTTGTTACTATTCGTTCCCTAATGTAATTACTGTATCTTATAGATAGTGCAGATAAATTTTTTTACCTAGCCGAGGAGCAGGATTTCCTAAGAAATCGCTTTACTGAAAACAAAATATTTATTTGTGAAATCAAAACAATCACTCATCATTCCCCGGCCTTCATCCCAATCACTTGAGGTCGGCACAGTTGTGTCCTTGTCTTCCATACATCTCCATTTTTTGGCATCTCAACACACACACCTTTCATCTTCATATCGTCTTCCACACCTCTTCCACCACTTTTTCGGTGTTTCCCTTCTCTTATATCCATCCACTTCCATTTTCAGCAGCAAATCAAAATAATCACCAAATTAATATAATAACAATATACTAACGAAATTACAACTTTTATCTGTAACAGATGATGAAAGAAGAACAGAAATGAAATTAATGTTGATGTATTTTCGCAAACAACCAATACAATACAATTTGTGTGGCGCTGTGCCGGTGAAAGCCAGTCTCCCGTTCAGCGCGATGCTGTTTATCGTTAATAGTCTGGTGTGTTGGCTTCAGTTTGCGAACTCGCCCAGTTTCAAGGCACATGTACAAAGTATTAATTCAACAAATGCTTAATAATATAAAACAACACACACACGCACACACACACTACACGCCTAAACTAAAATATGTGATGTATAAATGTATCTTGGTAGGTGTTTTGATATGTCGGTTTCTTATTATAAATTTAGAATATAGTTGAATTTTATCAATGTCCAATCAATATATCAATAAATTTCGAACTACCCGTCTTCAAAGTGTTTTTGTATCGTGCACTATATTTGTTTTTTTGACTTAAGCATAGTTGAATATTTATCTGTAAATAGGTTTAAACGCGTGATTAGAAATTTTCTTACTAAAAAATTAAATTTTGTGGACTTTTGTAGCTGTAAATGGTATTGTCTTTTGTATTTGATACCATTTTTCTTTATGGAATAAAACATTTGTTTCATTAAATAGTTTTACTGTAACAAGTGTATTTGTAAAGCGTATGCCCAAAGTTTCCTATCTTATTTGAACAATAGTTATGTCATATAAGTGAGTTTTAATAAATGAATGAATGAATAACCTTTATTCAAAGTTGTTTCTTAACATACACGTTTCTAGTACGCTATAGCTTCAACCAAACCCTACCACGCGTGATCCCGGAAGAACAAGCGGCAATAAACTCCCAAGGAGTTTTTTTTTCAACTCACATTTACACAAAACACTTACTACTATTTATGGCTATATATTAAAATCATATCCAACCAATTTTATTTTTAAGTAATCATCTAGTTTTTTTAAATGATTAAAAATAGATAGCCCTTATCAGTATTTGCAAGTTATGTGTTCTGTATGTAGTTTTAACTGTAAGTTTGTAATAATGTATGTTCGGTTCATTTCCATAATATTGTCTTATGATGTTTTTAAAGCAGTCGATAATAAACTCCTGTGAAGTAAACACGTATTGTGATTCCACGCACCAGCCTAAACTAAAATTCAACCTAAAAGTACATAAATAATGTTACATTTTTCACTTTAAGTAGTGTAATATTACTGTGTATCCAACGTTTCCTACATAGTTAACTGAAGCGATGGCGTGTTGGTTTTAGACTGTTACACTTAAATCAAAATACAAATCATACGTGTGTATAAAACATACACATTGGCTTTCAAAGGCGCTCAAAACACCATCTCTGTGCATTATCACTAAGTTAATGTAAGAATTAACAGATTAGCGAATTTAAGGACTTAGAGGGAATAAAGAATGTATGTTTTTTTGGCAGTGACAAAACTTGTAAACGTCATTCGTATGGTGTGATATATATCTTCGGGTGTGTTTTATTTCAAATCTTCTATAATTAATTTGATATGATTCATGTAAAATATATGAGAACAGTCGTAACGATGCACTGACCTAGGTTTTCTGAGCAAATTTTTTTAAGGCTGTTATTGTAATATATTTAGGTGTTGTGTTATACATATATTATCCTTCATTATATATTTAACTTGGTAGAATATTTATGCTTAATTAAATTTATAAATAAATGTACTGTTGCTTCATTGATGGTTTTGGATTTGTTGACTTTTGTGTGATATTTGTATAGTATTTGTGTCCGTGTATATGATAACGTTTGTTATTTTAAAATAAGACAGTTGAATATTCTTACTATAACTAGTTCTAAGTTCGTTTGTAGTCGCGGACGACAGCGGGATGTGGACCACCGTGTACTACTGGCCGTCTGTTGGTAGTAGGGAGCTCAAGTACTGCGAACGGACATCCATAAAAGGTTGCCTCGCTGACTGTGAAAAATCCAAAGGTGCCTCCATCATGACGTTTGGCGATTGGACGATGGAGACAGGTGGCGATCTCTGTAACGCTAGATCGCCACTTTCCATGAGGTGGGATTGTAGTGAAGCTTGACTAATGTATTTTTAAAGCGTGTATCCAATATTTCATCAGCTTACCCAGTGTGGATTTACTGTTTAATTCCATATTTGTAAGTGTTGAGTTCTGTTGTACACTTTACACTTTATATTACTGATATCACATTTTCTCTGTAACTAGTGTTTCTGTGTATAAATACAATGTATTTCGATCTATTGCATAATTTTATTATACATCTGAATTGGTCCTTCGAGTCATATATGAACTAATGCCAGCTGGGTATATTATTGATATCATGTTTTTTATAGTACAAAATTTCCTTTTTTTTATTACAACTTTTGTAGCGTGAGTAGAAAGCACAGAAGCCCTTCAAACTCCATCGCGTCAATTTATGCTTTGTCACATTATCCTCTGAATATTCATTGTCGTGCCGCAGCATTTACACCGAACGGCGACACGCTCGTGTGTATGAGCGTCTCAATATCACATGCACGAAACGTTGCATTTGAATATCACTTGCTTTCTTAGAGCATTTCCCGCACGTTGCACTGTTTTTGTTATATTGAACACTATAACACTGTACAGTAGGACCTATAGGAAAGGGAAACATAAGCAAAACACTAGGATTCTCTATGATACGGGTGGCGTAGACGTATGTGGTGTGAAAATGAGGAGCAGTCTTTGAAGACTGTAACTGGTTCACGCGGGCGTTTTATATAGGTAGTAATCAGTATAGTTTACTGAGAATCAGATTATGATGAAAAATCGATACATGGACTGTAGATTGCATATGGAAGAAAAAGTAAAGGGTTTTTCGGATTTTTGACAAGCATACTAACCTGGTCTGTAGGGTTGGTAAGGTACTCGTATTAGCTGCCTCGACGGCTAGGCGGCCGCTCCTTGGCTCCAGTCTTCTTTTCTTCTTAGCTTCTTATTAGATGGTAGGCCGTTGAGATTCACTATTACACTTGACAGAAAAATCAATTTTAGTTGAGAGAGTTATTTAGCGGGAGCGGTAATGCGGTAATATTTAATTCAACCCGAATGCTTTGAGCGGTGCGGTTTATAAATATTTAGATTTATATTATTATTTGTTAATAGGCGCGTATTGCATTCGAGATCGGCGGGAAGACTCCTTTTTTCATTCTTTCTTCTCATTTCAAACTCGGCGGTGTGTGAATGAATCCACTATATAAAAGCGTGCTTGCCAAAAGGAGAGGGAGTATGGGAGTTTAAAAAGCGAAGGAATGATTTGTCGCGATTTAGTAGAAAATCAAGAATAAATCGTGAGGTGTGATTGCAACTTATAATAATTTTGGCAGGAACAGACAAATGCATTCATAGAGTAATGCCACTACTGGCACGAAATATAAAAATGATATTCCAAACATTTATGACCTGAGAACAAACACTCGTTTATGTGTCACATAAATGTCTGCCCCAGCCGGATAGCGTTCCCGGTACCCTTCACTCGACAGGTACGGTCACTTCCAACCTAATTATGAATAGCCATATGAATAGTCTGGGTATAGACCCTCAATACTAATTTAAACTCACCATGTCTTTCTTAATGAAGAATATAATATATTGTTAGCAGCAAAGTGACGTCTCATCCGTTAAGAAGAGGGGATGGCGAACAGTTACCGTCAAGCACCTATATAAGACGATGAGAGCTCGTCTGGAGACACTTATATTTGTGGTGAACTTGTTAAGGGGAAACTCTGCCCGTTTGAATAGTCAATTCTGTTTCAACTTATATTTGTTTAGAATTGATTTACAAAAGTCGGCTTGATTTTCTATTTTATGATTTCTAAATTTCACCACTTAAAATACTCGTGATCTTCATGAACTTCTATTTTTATTAATTTAGTCTCGTTCTGCTAAGAATATTATAATGCTTTTCGCAATAATTATTGCTTGTGAGTGATTCATGTGCCGTGATTTTTAATTATAGGTGAACCTTCGGAGTTTTATGAACTAGAGACCAAACCCCTTAAAAGAATTTTCCATAGAATAAAAATAATTTTAGAAGTAGAGTTGGCTCATAAATTTTTCATGTTTTATTAATTCAGCTGTGATATTCGTGTGATATACAAACAAATAAAAATTCAATAAACCCATCGGAGTAATGACATCAGACTTCAAGAAAGAAAAACATAAAATAAATCTGTGTGTTCGACCTACAATGTTTAGCAGCAAAACCAATTAGCACCATCTATTGTCGCCAAAAATAACCTTAACATTAATTAATTAAGAATTAATTAATTAATTTATTAAGAATTTGATTGTGTTGATTGATATTGATTGTTAGATGGTTTTCAAACTAATGTATCAGTCAGCGTATAAAGAACGCTATAAAATTTGTAATAAAACGCTAAATCACGGGTACAACTGTTACTTGGGGATTGTATAAGAGCCGTGGTTCGATGAATCAGAATTGCTAGCGCCCTTCTTCCCTAAGGGGGAGTCGCATCAGATGAAGGTTTAGAGGCCATATGGCCAAAACCAACCTCGGGTGGTGTTTAGTGGGTAGGCCCCTAAGTTTATCGGGAGTCTCACATAACCAGCGCAGCTGGCTGCGCTGGTATGCATGAGCATTCACCACCCCCCTTCCGCGCATCTCCGGAGGGTAGCCCTGTTTCCACTCGGTGGGCGCAAAAAAAAAGAATCAAAATTTAAAACTAGTAGAGAATTTAACCCGTGTCGTGTTAATAATAGTAAGGGATGTTAATAAAGTATATAATGAAAAGTGCTACTACAGGGTTTCATTTTTTTTTATTTATTTATTCACAAAAATACAAACTTAAAAGTACAATATACATCCCGCCAAACTACCAAGTAGTTTATAGGCGGCAAGTATACGCTCTTCTTTTACTTTAAACATTAATAAGTCGGTATTTTGCTTCAAATTGTTATACTAAATATTATCAATATATACTAAAACAAACTAACTATACTATATTACTAAATAACCTTACAAGATTAAAATAACGTGTTATTCTTTATATTCTAAGTAATACATATAACGAAAATAAATAATAGCATATACACACAACGACAATAAATTTTAAATTTCAGATACCTAATCTAAGTAATAGCTTCTAAGGAATATTGCTTAAGTTTTTTTTTAATACATTAATGGATGAAGCTTCTGTGGCACAAAAAGGAAGACTGTTACAGGTAACTGGCACTATGTACTTCATGGAGCGTTTGCCATAGTAATTATTAATTCTAATTGGCCTGCTAAACTAATTTCTTTGGGTACGAGTTGGTCCGCTGCCGGTTATTGGTTTAAACAATTCTTTCCTATTGATATTTTCCTTTATTAAATGTAGTTTAAACTTACTGTCTATTGGTAGTATTTTTTTTTTTTATATAATTTTTGGCGATCTGATTTACATGTAGTGATATCTTTTTTACTCGATATTTGTTTTATGAATTTTTGAATGAATGAATGTTTTTGTGAAAGACACCAACCACCCTTTGTGTTCCAGTGCGGGGTTAAACACTGCGTAAAGTACATTAAGTTATGTATGTTTGCTTGAAAATGTACTTGTAAAATCAATTAATTATGTAAGTTAACTAATTAATTCACATGGCATATTTGTTGATGTTATCTTATTAATTGGTTAATTACGTCACGTTATGCGCCCGGCGAGACGCCACGTATGCATGTGATCCAGGCTAAAGGTCGAAGGTTTAAGGTACTTGTTGGATGAGAGGACCTCGTCTCACTCTGTGCCAGTCACTTTATCACGGTATTTTAGCGGATTTGTGCTTTCCAAGCGTGGTGTTGGTGATTTTCGTTGTCGGCTGGTTTCGCCGATACGATCGGATCCTGACCCTCCTTGAAGCTCATGTCTACGAAGTTCACACACCGCCTCTAAAATTCAGTCCAAAAGTCCATATACAATTTTAGCTCAGTCCAATGACGAGTGCAGAAAGTTGTTATATAGGTACGAGTATATAGCATCGCTCGGGTAAATGTTAAGGCCGGTTATTTATCTTGAATTATGATTTATTTAATTAATTGTATAATTTAATATTTTATTATACAATTAGTATCATATAATTCCCAATTGTAACCTGTTAATACAGAAACGACAATTAAAAGTTTATTATTCCACATTTTCTTTTAGTAAAATTACCATACATGAAAATTAAAGCTCGATATTTTTATAACAGAAGATTAACAAAAATAACTTATTTACTATACTTTTATTCTGACAGCAATATATTAACTAAAACCAAGGAGGTTTCCTTCACAAATAGTATGTTACGTACAGTGCCATGCGCGGAAAAATTCAGAATAAAAACAAACAGTTTCCTTACATACTAATAATTTTTATTTTAATATTAATTTTTAGTTTTGAGGAGTTTTTTCCCATTACTTCTCCTTAATTCATGCAATTTACTTACTTGCGAGTATAATTATCTAATAGTTATTCAGAAATATTCAAAAATACCTACATGAAATTAACGTTGTTGAATTTTAGTTTGCCTGTTAATTTACAATAATTTTATACAAGATAATTTTATTGTTGTGTTGTTTATACATTTGCGGGAATCTTTGGAAATACCGACTCAAATTATCATTTTTCCTAAAGCTTCAATTAGTAGGTATAACATTTTAATAAAACCAATACAATTATTTAGGGTGCGGCTTGTTTACTCTACTTAAAATATTTTATTGGTACAAATAGTAACAGCATATTTCAGCTCTAGTCAAGCGGGTAGATACGGTTAGGTCAGTAATTTATAGTTAATATATATGAATAATTACAATAACTCCCTTTAAGTATATTTACTTAAAATGCTTCTTACTGAGCTAAGTTAAATACGAAAATTTTCTGCTAACTTTTTCCAACACAAACCATCGTGGAATTCCAACAACATGCCACAATCAACCCTATAATATTTTATTGAGCACAGTTTCCAAGTTCTTCACTCGCAACCAAACTTCGACCGCCAATATTTAGGGGCTGTGCGAATATACGGAGTTCTTCCATAACACAACAAAACAGTGGTCCCGTCGTTTTCATAGCTGTCTTTTCTCTAATCAAAACTTTCCATATAAGCAAGTAAGCGTGTAACAAGCGCCGCGTATACAATATTCTTCAATAACATTGTTTTGTTTAATATATTAAATGTTTTGTCATTCAAGGCGATCATCATTCATCCATTGGAGTACAATAATATTAATGAATAAGTTTTGCTATGTGGTTACTGTTTGTATGTTGTCAATAATAAGATATTGCGAAAGCGATGCATCGTCGTCTTGATTCAATACTGTATTTGAAAACATTTTGAATAAAAATATTTGTTGTGTGAGATAAGTCCGATATGAGAGAATGAGTAAAATCAAAATCCCCACCAACCGGGTGGGGAAAAACTATTCATCCGGAATATTTCAACACCATCCCAGCATACCAGCATACACATATTCAATTATTTATTTATTTAAACTTTATTGTACCCAATGAAGTGGCACACCAATTTTTGTGCCTACTTAATGTTAGGAGCTGTTAAAGTCGCGAAATGATACTATTTATGATGTAGTAATTATATGAAATATGAAATAGTTACTCTAAATCAATAAGAGATGGCGCTACTTCGTTCTAAAACTAGCCAAACAACCCATCGGGCGCCATCTTGTTTGGAAAGCACGAAAAGCCAGGCATTGCCTTAGGGACCTTTAGGGGATTCAGATGTGCCTCATCCAACCGCCGGCATCAAGCTAAGTATATATTACACCGAAGCAGAGTTTGTGTAAGCAAGCTTCAGTTATCCTACAATACCAGTGCCAACTAAAAGAATCGTAATTGTTACTTTATGCTGTGTCGATATGATTTAATGATGTTGGTATTATAACGTTAATATTATAATACCAACATAATAGGATTAATAATAGCAACATATAGCATTAATCTTACTAATATTTAATGCTACAATCAACAATAGTGGTTACAGAAGTATTAATAATACGCAGTGGGTTTTAATTCATTCATCAGCTCTCTGTAACTCATTTACTGTTTCCGTGTAATGATAAAATTATAATAACATAAATTGTAAATTAACGGTTATTAAGGTTTTTTATTTTATTGTAATTTATTTGAATAAGAATTTTTTTTATTTTACTAGCTGCCCGCTCCGTCTTCCTTTGGATTCTACAATTAGGACATAACCTACGTAGGTTTTACATATACTAATCGCTAAATAGTATCCAACAAAGTGAAAAATGTCATTACCAGCCAGTTTATACATACTTTTATGCATATTTACTATGTCCATGCGAAATAAACTCATTATGTCTCATCATCGTTTTTTTAAATCTGTGAAAGAACGATTCGAGAATACTTGATAGTTATATTCTTTATACAGATCAGAAATAGAGCTGGAGAATTGTGCCAAGTAGATTGACATTAATTACCTATCTACTATATACTTTAACGTACCAAGTATACATGCAATGTGTAATGCGGTATCATCTCGTAAATGATGTTTTGCTAATAGCAGAGAAAATATCGCGGAGTGAGTGTGTGCTCTTTTGTTCTCATTCGAAGCGACATTACATTTCGTATTGTGCATCCTCTATAATGCAGTACTCTTAACGTACTGGTTTGTGTACTTGAGTACATCCAAATTATCTACATTATTTAGATATGTGTACCTTTTTATTAGAACCTTTGAAAGACGTTCAGCTATTTTAGGGAATGGTCTTGCGTTATGTGATATTGTTACTCATTAAAAATTACTCGGCAGCCATTCGGTGCATAAGTCCCGTTTGGTATGTCAAATTTAAGTAATTGTAAAAAAATATTTATAAATATTTACAATATTCCTTTACCTAAGATTACTAAATATTACTAAAGTAACTGAAGATATTTGTATGGCCATGGATAATAAATCCCTCACATTGTTTATCCTATTAGATTTTAGTAGAGCATTCAACTCAGTAGATTTTGATGTCCTCCTTCGGATTCTCGAGTCTCTTAATATATCTTTTTCCACCATGGCGTAGTTTGGTGCTTATTTTCGGGGTCGTTCGTAGCGTGTCCGCCTTGATGACAATCTGCTCTATTAGGATGATCCTTGAATGTGACTGAGGAGCTCCTAAATAAACTTGAACACTCGCAAAACTTGTCTTTATTTTCTTGATCTTCTGATTTAAAAAGTTCGTGGCTCCCCTTCGCAGGAAAACTTGACTCTTTTGTCTATTTTTTAAAACCCCCTCCTTTTCCTATTTACCTTTGCAATCGTTTGACTTTTGTTTATCTTCTAGGTATATCATGCATGTGACACTTAAAAACTTAGGGAAAGTTTCCTTCACGTAAGTCCAACATTTATACCCATTCGTTTTCAGTTCAGGCGGTTAGATTGTAGAATTAGCTATCTTCTGCTATAGGAAATTCTGAAGTATTCTTGGTATTAAAAACACGTCACAGATTTAGATTTGACTTAGCTAACACTGGATAATAACGATCTCCTAATTAGAATATGTGTAAAATAGATATATATTATTTGTTCTTCAAATTATGATATATGTATGTATAATAGTGTTTATAATATATAGAAATATTCTTATTACAATAAGTGGTGCTCTTGTACAAACTTTTCGTCGATATTTTGTTTCCTGTAATTTTATTGTGTGTACCTATAACATAAATAAATAAAATAAACAATGCATTAAACTTTTTCTTGGTAATTAAGGGACTCCATGCATCTTTAATTCAGGTATATTAAGTTGGGTATTTGGGCTACGTAATACGCAGTTTTATCCCAGTATAGCATTAGGTATGGCGCCACTGTTTACGAGCTGTACACCATCAGCAGGGAACTCGTGACAATTGTTTGTCAGAGTGCATGTCGCCCTGCTCGTCATGTACTCTGATAGCTAAGATATGTAGATGAGCTTGAACTTAAATATGAATGGAACTCCTTACACATCGAATACCTGAGATACGTTGATTTTAAGATATTATATTTTTTATGATCGCATGTACGTTTCAGCCTAGTCGTGAAAGTGTCAGTGCAAAAGCGATCGGTGCAGTGCCGGTAAACGTTTTGTATTGTTAACTTTTGATTAAAAACCACAGCAGAATGAGCAACGTTCCATTTTGAAAACATCTAATTTAAATGTATTGTACGCTATCGATATTCTATCCCCTTTCAAGTTTTTTGCATCAAAATACTATTTTTTTTTGTAGTATACTTTCTGATGCTTTTTTTTGCTTTTATAGGATTTTTTAATATATTCGTTAAAAAAAGCAAACCTTATAGGATTAGTTATTCTGTTTGTTTTTACTATCCAACTTTTTCAGTATCTACTCTAAATGTTAAAATGTTACCAAAATATAAGCTATATAAACATATTAATTCTGGTTTGGAAGTTTAATTGAGAGGGTTAAACCAAAACATAAAACTTGCTTAACATGACTTTAACAAATATTAAAATTTCAATGGATACTGAAAATAACTATTAAAATGTATATTCTTCATTTAATAAAAGTTTAATTAACAAAATCTGTGTTTAATTAACAAAATGGAAAAATGGTGATACCTAGTGTCGTAATTGAAGTTAAGTACCTAAACATGATGGTATCATTTCCTCGCTGTAGAGTAGCGCTATATGTATATTATTTCATCAAGAATTTTAATGAATTTAATTTTTATGGTTAATTACAGAAAGAACACGAAAGTTTCTTCCAAGTTACTTCGAAATACCTAAGTTAAAATTTTGGAAATAATAAATAAGGAAAGAATAAAGAATGTAGGTTTTTACACACAGCTTGGAGGAAATATACAATGTCATTAATATAAGTGATAAGTAAACATACGAAGCGTTCATAGTCTGTGTCGTTCTTAAGTTACCTCTGAGTGAATAATCTACAGGTCCGGTCAGTAGTGGGATTCGTGACCGCTAGCGGTAAAATTTCTCGCGCGCTTCCGTGCTTCGGAGTGCACGTTAAGTCATCGGCTGTCTCTTGTTGTCGTCATATAGCAGTCGTTAAATAATGTTGGAAACTTACGGCCGCCATGAGAACTTCTGACACTTAATTTGACCATTAATCCTACCAGTAATCCGCACTGAAGCAACTGGTACGCTCTAGGCTTCCTCAGTTACGAGGAGAGACAGTGTGCTGCTAATGGGGTGAAGTTAATAAACTAAACTTTCAGGTATGCAGGTTTTCACACGATGATTCTCTGCACCGAAGCATTACGTGGTAACAAGTTCATAATAGAATTTGAATATACCTATGTCAGATACAAATATTATAAATAAAAGAACGAGGTATTTAAAATGAAATTATCTTGATGCTCGACGGTATAATTTTATTACAGTCAGTCTGTTCACGAGGCGATTAAGATGACAAATATATAGGGGAGAAATCGACGCAAATCCGAAGATTTCCTGTTTGAACCGGATTTCGGTCGGCATAAAATTTTAATGATATTTAAGTGAGCATCTGTGTGGATTAAATGCTTAGAACATTACTTCATTTTGTTCCTCAATGTTATTGAACATTTTATGTTTAAGACTTCGTAAACTGTTTATCTGCATTCGACAAAACAGAAATAAACGAATAATTATCAAAGTAGTCATCATTACAGCCCATCTTACACTACTGGACTCGGGTTTCCTGTCGCAATCGAGGGGTTAAGATAAGTTCACCACGCCTGCCCAGTGCGGTTTGGCATGCATTTTTCCTCATCATGTTTTCCTTCACCGAATAGTGAATTTGAATTACGCACATAATTTTAAAAATTGCAGAGGCTCTTATTTGTGCTTGGTTAATGCTGTTTTTTATTGAAGACATTCATAATGTTATATATAATATCTTAATAAATAATCTATAAAGTGATACAAATCTGTTTAAAAAGAAATATTGCGTTATTTATTGGTAATTTTAATACAGGTAGATTTTATTATCAATATAGAAGCCCAAACATTTATTTTTAGAATATACGTCCGTTTGCCTGTCTGTGCACGTATAATGCTTAAACAATTAAAGAAATGTGGTAACTCTCGGTATATTTAGAATTTTTGTTATGGACTATACGCTAGGATTTATATTCCAGTAAATTAACCTGTTCGCGGAATAAGAATTAAAATATGAATGGATATTCTGTTAAGAGGATAGTAAATTAATGTTTAAACACGTTTCTGATTCATAGACGGAGGAATAAAAGATTCCTGAAACATTAAAATCTGAAGCATTAAAAAAGTACGTGTCATCTTTACACGCGGTTGACGAAATTGCTAACTAATTATACCAGTCTCACTTTTTAAAGAATATTCACTCATGTATGACATACTTGAATATAAAAAAATAAATTAAAAGTTAAAACAGCTCATAACATACAACCGTTAAATTGACATTAATTTAATAAATGAAATATACCAATAGATTTAAATGTTTGGCACTGGTTGGCAAATAGCGGAACGTATGCACTGCTGGGTATTACTTCTGTTCTGACAATTTGACTTTCAAGTCGCGCGTTACTAAGAAGTTTTACTTCTAGTATGTCATGCGTAATAAAATTCAATAATATTTATTTCGAATGTGTGTCCTATTTGTACAGCGTGAGCTGTAGCGAAGCGACCTGCTCACGCTAACTACTTACCTAGTACTTCTTTTATAATAAACGAAAACGATGTAAACCTGGTCACAAGATTTATATCTGTCTAATAAGATCATTTTATGTGTGCCACAAGTTTTGAAGAGATCATCATATAAATTAAATGTTACCTGTTTTTTTCCCAATTACATTCTGGAACGCATTTTCAGTTTTTTTTTAATAGTAGTATTTGGATGTTCGAAGCATTCAATGCATCATGCAAACACACACGCACATATATATATATATATGTGTTACTATACAAAATGTTAATTACTACTACAATAAATAATTCTTTCATTAATACTTAGTTTATTTGTATTAGTAATGGATGATACTAGGTTACTAAGACTGGCTGTTTAATGTTGGCAGTAAGCTAACTGTTTCAGAATCTTTAATAGAGGATTTAATGCATGGGAGTAGATAAATATATATATGTCACATATATTCCTTTTTTATAACGGAATCACTATTCACGATAATTTAATTTGTCCCTTTCTGTTTCAATTGTTTATTTCGTTTCCGCTTATTTGTACGAGTTTTAAAAAGCCGCCAACAGGTGGCATCATTGTGGCTGTTTTAACCTGAAATGAAATTTAATTTTGATTTGTTTTCTCGTGATAAACTGTTGTTTAATATTAGCAGTTAATATGTACCAATTATTTAATGTGGATGTGAAGTTGATTAGATTTATTGATATGAAATTCGGAAATGTGAATTTAATTTAATAAAAGGGAAACACAAGCGTATGACGTTTGGACATTGGTCACGGTGACTGGGAGATGTTCCAATGACTTCAAATGCGGAGTTTGGAGCATTCACAACTCGAGAACAAGCATTTATTCGACACATAAATCATATTCGCTAAAGTATACTTGAATTCACATCAATATGTTTATGTTAGGCATGTTGTGGCTATGATAGTTTCAGTTACGGATATTAGATGGTACAAGATTTGAAAAAAATATGTATTTACAAAGTAATAGTTTGACTTCATTTCTAGGTATAATTTGTTATTATAATCACAAAAAACAATAACCTTAAAAGTTATATATTAAAACAATGCAAGAATGGGAGCGACACTACGCGGCTAGTGTAACGGCTTGGCAAAAATCTGTCATAACGCGTTTCATTCGAACTCTGCCCCTGTCCGAAATTATTCGAAACTTTTTTATCAGATTAAGTTACGGTTACGGATATATTTTTATTATGGATATCCATAGTTTCGGTTACTTTTACAGAGCTTCATATCATCCCTGATGACTATATATGGCATGCAAATATACACAATATTATGAAAATGTTAGCTGTACAACAAACATTAATAAGAAAAGAAAATAACAGTAAAATATAGAAAAATCGGAATAGAATACGAGCAATTTTAATCTGAGAATCTCTCGGACATAAATATTCACAATGATTAACGATATATTTAACGATATTGATGATATATGATTGACGATATAAAAATATTACTCTTTATTCTTCACCAGTAAGGTTGTTATACTAACTACATTTATTACAGCACATAATACAAAAGTTGGTCGTACCACTAAAGAGAAATATCTTCCAGAAAACCTAAGGATGAAAAGTTAAAATAATAAGAATAACATTCAAAGTGGCAGGATGTACTATTCGTAAATTAAATTTAAATTAATGTAGAAATTAAAAGATGCGGTAAACAGGTAACTTGTCCATAACAACTAGTCACAGCTTGAAGTAACGCGCCTTGACTTGGGATTTGAATGAGTACAGGGAACCGGCTTGACGGATAGTTCGTGGAGTTCCAGAGACGGGCAGCAGCAACGGCGACAAAATTCTGAAGGTGGAAAGTTGTGTGCATAGATGTGCTGAGGATAAGGATTGTGTTTGATTTAGAACGGGGGCATCGATAAAGGGTAGCGTGGAGTAAAGTGAAATTTTGTTTAACGGAGGAGATATATTTTGGATTCAGTAATAATTCGATTAAGATTAAGAATGTAAGCATTATGAATAAGACGAATTGAGAGCCACTTGAGTTTACTGTAATAGTCTGAAATATGATCATCCTTTCGGAGGCCAAATACGATTTATA
>PDGT01000010.1:278949-349827 GCA_003671415.1 Megathymus violae
TATATCGATATACACACAAACTTTGGAATATTTAACGTATGAATATAATGAGTTAATTAAATGTCATTTTGAGTTTGACTAAACATATAAAATTTCCTATGCAATATGTTCACGCAAGCGAAAGTGCGGGACGAAGCTTATGTAAGATAAAAACACGCACCCATCATTTTGTGGATCCAATAACGCGCCATCTGGCAGCAGGAATTGATTACATCTTCAACACGTTCGTGGCTTAACATAAAAAGTACCGTGGGGTTGCTACGCACCACAGTTTTCTTTGTGATTCATTCTGCATATTGTGTGATTTTGTCGCTGTAATGTGCGATGTGATGTCGTGGTGAGTAAGCCTGCGTAAATTCGAGATTTTTTATTTTCTTTATTATTGAATAGACAGAAACTATCGACTGTTAAAAGCAATCATGTTTAAACAATATCACCCTCTTGCTCAACCCTGTCAACCTTTACGTTCTTAATATATTTTATTTGCATTATTGAGTTTTCATTTATTCACTAGTGGATTTTGGGCTTCCTTCTCGTTCATAATGCGCCGGGGACGGTCTTGGTGATACTGATTTTTATCACACTAATATTGATGAAAAACTTTTAGAGGACATTGTGCCATTTACCATGTGTTAGTAATCTGTCGCCGGCGAATAATAAAAACCAAATGTATTACTTACTGCAGTGCGCATGAACTAAGGACACCATGGACATAAAAAGCCACTTAAGGCAATAAGCGAGCTGTCGCGATATTTAGTACAACTATTCCTAATTTTAAATCCACTCGTATATTTTTTCTTTCGTTCATATCGCCACACTATAATTTACATTTACGCTGTATATGTACCTTATGTTGAATAAAGATGGCCGTAGGGAGCCGTGGCGTGACGTCGTCGTAATATATCGATGGCTTTAACGTAACTCTACCGTTAGCGTGCTTAATTGTGCAACCGCTGTGTCGAACGACGAAAGGTGCGTGATGAAGAACGAAGGAACTTAAATGGATGAGGGATGAAAGTTAAACGATGAGAGATGACACACGAACAATGAATAATAAAAATGGTAGTGAAAAATGAGTGTGTTTAAAAGAATACTTTCTTCAATATGGCTGGAGCATTATACAACTATAAATATAATTTTTAGATAACATTTTATATCTTACATTTTATATTAGGTCTGAAATAATTTTTTTTACTAAAAATGTGATTTTTTTATGTTAATAGTCGATAAACGAGCAAACGAGCCACTGATGATAAGTGGTCACAGTCGCCCATAGACATAAGCAAGACCAAGGGTATCACTGATGCGTTGTCGGCCAGGAAATGAGAAGAAGGTTAGAAAGAAAGTACTGGCTGTGAAGCCCCCAGCCGGAACATGACGAGTCGTTTGATGGCTGATTCAAGCAGGAGGGTGGTAACTAGCCAGGTAGGCTTCACGGAAAGATAATAATACCAGTAATAATATTAACGACTTAATAATAATACTGATAATATAATCCTTACGGGAAGCCTTCCACCAAGCAGGCTGACTTCCGTCGCCTCTTACGACACCCTGTTTTGCCAACATGGGATTGAGGGGAGTATTCTAGGCCGCCCCAATACGGCCTAAAGACTGTCTTAGAATTACGTATCTGGGTTTGATGATCTTTGATTTCTGAACTATCAGGCCTGACGATCAACAGGCACCACCGTGCCTCATGCACTCATCAGATTAAATCAGCTTTTTGAACAAAACGTTGTTATCGTTACTATACATTACATTGTCACCGACACATTGTCACTGAACCCCGGATTTAAACTCCTCATTTCCGAAACAAGCAAAGTCTATTAGTTTAGAATAAATGTCAGCGAATCCCTAAACGTGTAATCCAATGATGGAAAGTCAAATATCACTTAACAAAACACTTTCTTTTTTGTCAGATAAGGTTTTAAATTAAAAGGGTATAATTAGTCTCTAGAGTGTCTTGGGCGACAAAGCGTAATTAAAAAGTCCATTGGAAGACAGGAGAGCCTTAGCTTACAACTCCCTAGGCTAAGAAGGGGTCTTTTTTTACAATTCTGCATATTCAACGAACAAATAAAACACTTCCAAGATAATGGACGCGCCGTCTGTTATTTTACTATTCGAAAAAATAGTTTTCGAATTTAATTGATAAGAAAAAATGACTTACAAACATTGAGTGAGATTACTCAATAATGAATGAGTACTGTAAGTACTATAAATAAATAAATCATGCACAAGGAGGAGCACCATGCGCGCCTTCAGGATTTTTTTCAGGGAGGTGCATCTGCATCTATGCATTATACTATAATTTTTTTTTTTTATATACACACTCACACCCCCGCACTAGGATTCCCTGTGTTGCGGGTGGCATGGACGTACACAATTATCACATCACAAACACCCATGACCCGAGAACAAACATTTATCTGTCACATAAATATCTGCCCCGGCCGGGAATCGAACCCGGGACCCCACGCTCGGCAGGCAGGGTCACTACCAACTGGGCTACGGGGTCGTCAATATCATCATCATATCATCGTTAATATAAGATATAGAATAATACTAACAAAACATAATAAAAAAAAATGTTGTTTCTGTGTATATTTTTTTCCTGACAGGGGGTGCAAAGGGTGCACCTGCTGCCGGCGCCCATGAGGAGCATAACGCTCCGGTAAGCCGCAGGTTCTAACTAACGGAAGGGAACTCAGGTGGGAATTATTATCAATTAATTTATCGTATCACTGCGGCAAGCTAAGTGGGTCGTGCTCTGTTTTTACTCCGTAGCGTAATACTTTCCTGATAAATATGGCCGTAAGACGGTAGGCGGCCCGAGTGCATGGAGATGTAGCTAGGAGTAGTATGGCACGGTGTTGTCTCCTCGGAACTACTTAAGGAGAAACGAATAAGCAGTTGCCAGCGTCAACAGTCCGCATATCGATACCGTCTACTACAGCGGACGGTGGATGGATTGCGTGAACACTGCTAGAATTATTTAAAAGCAATCCATTTAAATTGGTCGACTACCTGTCATGGAAGCTCACCACAGTAGCAGATTTGTTGTGGTGGTGCTACCTGAGTTTACAATTATAATAGAAACGCTATTAAATTGAAGACTAAAAAATTCTCAACACAAAGAGAATCAAACTATTTGTTAAAATAAAAAAACGCATCAGTTACTTGAAAAAAAATATCGTAGAAGGTACGAGAGTGAGAACTACAGTGCTATGAAAAACCAAGTGCTGTGGGTAAGAAATAAGCATAACTCAAAACAGCTGTAAAAGTAAGAATATTATTAAAATTTTAAATCAAAACAATAAACTTCAAAATTAGCAATAACGGTCAAAAATTGTATGTGACATTTGACAGTTACAATGTGTTAATGTGTTGTAAAATCTAAATCTCAATATCTTTTCTAAGCTAGATACAACGAGCGAAAAAGTGGTGTATGACCTTTAGCTTAGAACGCAGCGTATACTGATACTGGCCTAGAAGCGACTGCCGTCCGGCGCTCGGTAATGCCCTTGCGCAGGTCGAGTCTCGTTTCCACTGATTGAAAATAATGAAAAAAATCATGATTATGTAACAAATTAAGTTTTGTTACACTTAGACAATGTCGTGTTAGTGACGTCTTTGGTGTCCACCGTCGTAATGGCGTGGCAAAATTCCCCTATATGAATGCTATTGCCACGTAAAAATTTTCAACACATTAATTTCGCATTCGCTTTTCATCAATGCATATAGAAATTCTCCTTTCTAAAGGGGTATCACTTAACACATATTGGGTAAAGCATCCAAATGTACAATAAGTTACCACTTCAAGTCGTGATAGTGACGGTAGCAGTACAACTATGATAATATAACAATCCCGACGGCGGAACGTCAAAGAGAATCAAAGCTATTCATTAACGTTTGAATCTCGCTTGTAAGTACTACAGCCAATGTGATTTTCAGCTACAGTCGGCGAGTCTTTGAATCCGTCGGTGTTTTGCAGTAATTCACAGGACGTTCACACTTATCAGGTGGTATTGAAATTTAGCCACAACTTTCAATAACAAAAAACATTTTTAGGTTATTTTTAATTATGCCACGGTCATATAGCCCCCTCAGCAGCAATATCAAATACAAAGGGGAATTTAAATATTAAAGGGTTTGGTCAATTTACGTTCAAAGTTATAAAGTCTTATGAGACGCCATTTGAAAAAGCCGAATACTAAAACACTTGTGAGGATAGATATTTAAATAAATATGCAGGGCTGTGAGTGTGTGAACTTTAAATATAATATAATAAGTAATAATATAATATATATAATAGTATGCGTTTTATTATGTAACGGGTACTCACGATACGGTTTATTTATTGCGAATATTTCGACCCAGTTGCATGGATCGTGGTCACGGCGAAACCGCAGTGGCAGGGAGAATCCGTTGACAAGCTAGTGGTAGATTAATCAATCTACCCTACGTCTAGTTTATTTTTTAAGGTACCATATCACGACACTTACTGTATCTTTACGCACTAAACTTTGTACTTTATGTATTTTACATAAACTCCGCGATGACAATAGTTTAAAATCATATAATACTATACGTATGGTTTTATGTCTGTCTAGACATAATAGCATGTATTATTCAAGCGTAGATACGCTTGATGCCTTTTTCTAAACCATATTAACATTTTCACCATTTAAATAGGTCCGCTAAGGGATATCGAGCAGGATGAAACTTTCGACCCTTAAAGGTTTAACAATTAAAAGTGATCTACGCCCACTTTCTATTGAAACGGAAGGGATATTTGGAAAAGACATCTGGATCTCCTGTGACAAATTGAACGTTTATTTTAATTGAGCTTTTTGTACAAGTCCTGTATATAAAAAAATCTCCTCATTTATCGAATTTTATTTAAGAATTTAAACTCAAAAATTTGCTATATAATAACTATTATAGCTTACAATGGTGTGGGTGGACTGTGTGGACTTCGGGAAAACTAAGTGTAATTCGTCTTATTCTTTTTTTGCTATGAGAAGAATGACGCAAGAAACTTTATACAAATGATATCGTAAACCTCGTAATACTCGAACTTTACACACGAACCAATACTTACATACATAAGATACAGTAAACTTTTCAATGTACAAAATGTTGCTTTTGATTGTTTATCTAATTAAAGTAAATTAAATTCTCCGAATAAATTCAACATTTAATGCGAGCGTACGTTCATCACTGAGCGTATCAAAAGCTTTTTGGAACTCGATACTTCACTTTTTTTATACTAATAATTAGCGTAGACTTATTAAATTACTGCACATGGACCGAGACATTGGTCATTATTTCGTTCACGAGATGATGTTGCAAAAATGCCGAGTTGTAGTTAAAGTGTGTAGGAAATTCTGATAAAAAAGTGACAAATAAAATGGATCGAACATGTTTTATTGGTAAGTATTACAAATGTTAGGCCTATGTCCAGCAGTGGACGTCTTCCGGTTTATGATGATAAGAAATGTTACTTGTTAAAATTATATTTTTAGTATTTAAGATTACCAATTGAGTAATCGGTCTAGTCCGTTGAGTCTTTCCGCAAGGTTTTAATTTGACCGAATTACATAAAAGATATTGACAAAAGTACAATGTTATTAGTTAGTTATTCGTGTTAGTTTATTAGTATTCTGAGAGATGGCGCTGATTATTAGGTAGCTGAACAGTAAAATATTTGTACGCACGGCCATATCTATTCATTTAGATCGATGGTCAATAGTTAATTAATCAGCTTGATTGTTTCAAAAATTCCAAGCCTTTGATATATTGATATTGAAAAATGTGTTGTAGTTTTAGAATAAAATATAAAGTAACACCATCTAGCTATTTTGAAGTTTATTCTTGATAAAAGAACGCTGGACAAGTTATGTATACTTAAAATGGTTAATTGTGCCCTGGGTGTCGTCCAATTAAGTCAATTTCTTTTTATTTATTTTGACGTAAGAGATATATTGGTATAATTGGGTTAGAAAATTTCATTCCAGGTCTAGCAAAACGGGCGGGTAAGGCTATTGTAATAAAACATTAATTAAGTCTAAGTAATCAAAGCAGAATAATCTCACACTGAACAAAGCAAGCGGTATGACGTGAACGGTGAAGTTTAATTATTTTTTTAAGCGGTTTCAAGGTTGAATATTATAACTCATTTAAATAACGTCACAATAACAGCATGTGTATGAATTTACACACGAAGATCACTCATAATCTGCATAGCATATTGAGTATAATTTAGTTATTACACTCGGCTTTTTATCGTGAATTAGTTATCGCATCGCTTTGGAATGTCCCGCGGGAAAAGATCCATTATCATGAACTAAATTTGTTCCGTGATTTTAGAGTTATGTGTTCATACAGAAGTAGATAAAAATCCAAAATAATATGTTTAACGATCTGTAACATCCGGTGGTCCTTATGATATACACATTAAGGGACACATAAAACTACAATTTATTGGTTCACTACTACACACAGCTACAGGCGCTGGCGCACGTCTGATCCATATTAATCCCTTCACAAGACTGACTTTTATACGACAATACCGATCATAAGATTTCCCTCTTGACAACTACCCTCTATACACACGTGTTAATGAGATAATGTTTTATCTTTTACGGTCCTAGATAAGATGTCTGCGCTCCGCAACATATAGTCTAATAAGGACTGGCCTGGACTTACTCCGTGAACGGCCCAGCTGGTGTGAAACCTTTACGCTGTCGAAATTTATGTCAGGCAGTTCTAATTGCTCAGATATAACCTTGTAAACAATTGGTTGAACATTTTTATTTGGGTTCTCAGAGATAACCCTTAATAGAAGTACTTTCCTCTTCATAACAGTCTCATGTCTATCAAGTCCGAGTGAGAGATGTTGAATTTAACTTTTAATAGTTGAAAAAGCTTTCCAAGCAAGTGACTAGAATTCGGAGAATTCCCGTGCAAGTGACGAGTAGTCGGAGCTTGGTGTACTGGTTTCAGCGGTGACTTTTCTCAGCTTATCTTCATATTCTTGCATACTTTATATACTTGCCGCATTGGGGCGGCCTAGAATACTGCTCCCCACCACGCGTGACCGCGGCACAAATATTTGAAGTAACCTAATAAGCATCTCCAACGAAGGCTCGTTTATTATAAATTGAGATAAAAAGTTATTTTCGATATATTGTCCTTTGAATATATTATGTTAAATGTTTTATTTGAAACAAATGTTATAATTTATATTAAACTACCTGTGCCCGCGACTGCGTCCGCGTGGAATTTAACAAAAAAGTTATTTAGTTTGTTTTTCATAATTTTAGAATTTTCCTAAAGTAAAAGTAGCCTATACATACAGCCTATATTACATCAGCTACCTGCTAGTGAAAGTCCCGTCAAAATCGGTCCAGCCGTTTCACAGATTAGCCGGAACAGACAAAAATTTAAAAAAATGTTATTTTGGTATATGTACCGTATATATATTGATATGCATGTAGTAAAAAGCGGTAATGTTATTACAAACAGACACTCCAATTTTATTTATTAGTATACATGTTACAATATAACTTGTAATTTTTCATACGTAGCCATTACGTTATCGTGTTTTTTAGATAATAAGTAATTCTAAAAAACTTAAAAATAACACTAAACCGACATCAAACAGATTAAAAGATTAGTAAAATGCAAGAAATAAATTTAAATAATATATTATTATATGTATAAGCTTCTTACTGAAATGTTTGAAATTACACATGTGATAACTCATGTGTGGGATTTATATGTCTTTTTCGCATCTTATAATATCACTCGATTATAATTGGAAATATACGATATCAAAACTTGTTAGAAAGTATAAATGAATGTAAGGTATAAATTCAAGAAACCTCTCGATGCCGTAAAATATGTTTTATGAATGGAAAACCTTTTCATTTCTAACATACAATTGACGGAATTAATCGCTGAGTTATTCAGACGAGTTAAGTAAGAGGCACAACTTACTGAAGCTAAAATTTCTGTCTTATTTTGAAAAAAGTTCTCAACATACGCATCTCAACGGAAATTAAATCTTACCGGAAAAGTATATCTGAAATAAATTGCAATAAACTAAAGGCACTTGAGAAATATACCTTTTAATTTCTAAGAGGCGTATGCCTTATAGGATGTAAGAAATATGAGGAAAGCAATAATTACTTATCGATGATTTGGTCTGTTCAAAATCGGGAGACACACCAACGTTATTGTAAATGCGGACTATGTGACATGTTCCATATTTATGCTATTGGACCGTTACGTAGGTCAGCTAAGATTATTCTCATATTAATGTAGTTCCCGGTGTTGAATCACCCTCTGAGGAATAAAAGGTAACTGCAATACATTACAAAATATACCTTTGGACACTCAAATTTAATTAATTATCTGAAAATTTAAAAGGCCTTTTTATATTTCAATATTTCTTGAGTATTTTTTTTAAACTTTATTTTGAGTGTCTGTGCAGCATTAGAATTATCAACTTTGTATTTTAATCATTTAGTGATTTAATATCGCAATTCCGCAGATTGAAATTTTCTGAACATTAAACACGTTTTTTAATATGCTGCTGATTCCAAATTCGTACATTATGTAATTGTTTTTCATGTAAATAGTTTTTGGTAATAAATAGAACACAGGGAAGTCTTTAAAATGGAATGAAAACTTAAAAATGACATTAGTAAAAATATATCTTATATATGCAATGTTGTTTAAGTATCTTTGTATTTGATCTTGTTTAGGAATAAAGATACATATATTTTTTTTATTAACAGGTTGTTGAAATTCATATAATAAAAAATATATATATATTCGTGGGTCACATTGATAATAACTTTAAGAAATTACAATTATAATATTAACTTTAAGAAATTATAATTATAATAATAATTATAAAATTATAGGATGCCTTACGTATTTCTAAATTTTTACATATTCGTAATATAACTTTTCCTGTCAGACAAAATATTGTGTGACTAATACCTAATACATTACGAAAAGGTCTTTTTATTTCACCGAGAGTGTACGCTAGCCAAAATGAATGTCGCCATTGGGACCATAAATCTTGAAATATTAAAACTAGGTCGCAATGACCGTAGAGGCGTAGAAACAGGAAACATGTAATGAAGTAAACGGGATTTATCTTGTAAAAAAGGATTTTATGTTAAACCCGAATATGGTTGCTTTTCAGTCTTGTTACGGTACCATAATATATTATATATATTTTCTGGTCAGTTTTAATTTAATTAACTAGCCATAAAGATTATATAAAATATATAACTATAATGGTGCCTGGTTCAATCCCCTTGTGCGTATACTATGTTTAGGACGATAATTGAGTTATTCGAGCAGAGTAACATTTCGCCAAGAATTCACTGTTTTAACAATAATTACAAATGAAACGTGTAACAGCCCCTAGCAGAAAGGCACTAATCTCTGGCACAGTTGAAACATAAGTGAAGCCTTCCGTAACCCTAGATTTTTTACTGAAATCAATCAGTACTAGACAAAATCCCACCGGATGGTAAGTGGCGGTGTAGCTTCAGACGGCAAAGAACACTCTTTAAAAAAGCTTATTCAGTCATGTCTTAAAGACATCCACACTGTAATCAGATAGGAAAACTAACGCGGCAAACTATTCTAATGTTGGGTACGCATAAGAAATGAAAAGGTAATACTTATCGTCAGTAGAGGGATGTTATGATGAAAGGTAGTCACCGTGTGTCGAGTCTTACGATAATAGTCGTACGATAATATTTGCGCACATTCTTGCGCACAAAGTTTTGCTACTCTGCGCATGTACTTGAGTCTTACGAGAATAATCTGAACTAATTCTGCGTCACTAGTAAGCCTATTTACGCACCTCTCCATTGAGTCCAACGCTGACAGGCGATATTTGTACCAGCTTAGATGTGATAGAATTACTTCACATATGGTCGAACCTGTCTATCCGCCGCACCATCTCTAGGACACTTGGTTACGTGCAGCTGCTTTAGCGTCGACTCAATGAACCGGTTAAGGTTAAGGTTTGATTTAACTTCTGCTTCAAACAACCGAAGGCGCTCAGTATATTACAAAGACACATTCCAAATGTAGAAATCGTAATGAAAAGGCTCTTTTTGATGGTAAACTGTGTTTTAAGGCGTTGAATTTCACAAGATCAGAGAAAAGCTATAGAGCGCTCTATTTGGAAATTGCCCGAAGAGTGAGCTTTTCACGTGAGATTCCCACGCTCTACCATAGCCTCTTTTTCGGATTATATTTCATCGTTACTGGTCCATGTGCTCAGCAAATATTTTTCCATAACTATGCATTTGTGCTGTAAAGTCTTCATAGGCGATGAATGCTAAGTACACCAACTCCTGTTATCCATCGATTAAATACAAAAAGCATTCGGTTACTGAAAGACGGCTCAAACAGCTCGCCACCGATACGTGTAAGCCTTATCTGACTGCTGGTTGGCTTCTGTAGAGCTACCGTCAGAACAAGTGATAATTCACTCGGTAAGCGTTGACTGCCTGAAGGACGCAGTGCTGGCATTGGCGGCAGTAACAGAGATCTTGGAAACTAAGCGCTCCATTCACAATTCTATGATTGGTCGTGTACCGAACCCGATGGTCGACCTAATAACCCTTTAAAGAGACCGTGGAGTCTTGTACGATTCCTCACGTACAATGTAAGAGATGATTACAAAGCTTGCTTTGTAGTGACAATACGTATACTGGAGTATTCCAATTAATATATTTTATAATGTTGTTTTCAGTATGACATTCTTTTGATGATTATTAAAAGAAAAACTAAATATTATACCTATTTTATTTCCGTTCGATGATATCGTAAACTTACTATAAATTAACTTACTATAAATTAACGTTATTATAAATTATAACCGTGCGGAGCCAAAGTGAGTCGCTTACTTACCTAATAATTATATTTCTCATAGTTTCGTGTTTAGCAGAGAAAACATAAATTCTTTCTTCCTTCTTTGGTAATATTTTATCGTGGTTGAGCCAATTCAAGTTATTATTAATTAACTTTACCTAATTTTGTTTAGGTTGGTAGTTGGTAGTAGTTGGTTCGTTACATTATTGAAAACCAGAATAGAAGGATCCCCGAGAAGCGGAGAAGATTTATGCGACCTTAAATTACATTCCTAAGTTGGTATATTAGTTTTGTAAAGAAACGTCTCAAGTTGACATTGAAGACCGCATTATATTAAAGACGTCATCAAGTAAACTTAACCATCCGTTTAATTTAAAAAAGGGAACCTAAATTAACGTTCCAACATTCGTAATGAAATTCTCTAAAAAGCATCAAACAGCGAGGATTATTACCAAATTATGTATATTTCTCGTAAATTCGTTTGAGGGGCAAAGTAATAGTAATAATATTTTTTGGTTTCAATGTTCATTGCTGTTAGAAGTTCAAAGACGGAAAAATTGCGAGAAAAATATTACTTTCCTTTTAAATGAAGTAAGTCTTAGCGACAACATAAATTCATTAAAGACCTCAAGTCTGATTCTCATTTTTCTGTAATTTTTCAGATAGTCTCGTTCAGAAAATAAATTGCTATCAACCTTTGAAGTGAATACTGAATGTCAGAAGTTTCTTGCGCCATCATATTGTTAAAGCAAATCTCGTTTTAATTGTGAGGTTATGAATCATAGTTATTGAGGTTGTCATAATGATTAATGAGTATTTTTAGTTTATCTCCAATACATTTTTAGCTAAGTTAAAATATGAGAGACAAGCATATTACTGGCTTTTCGATACTGAAATCATCAAACACTTAAAAACTTCAAACAGTTGATTCTAGAAGGTGGATGGTAGCTATCGTTATGCCTGAATACTGTCGTGCTTAAACTGGGTGGTACACTTCCCAACTAACCCCAATAACCGTGTTATTGGTTTTCATTTGCTATAACAGTCCGTATTTCGGCAGCGTACTTCACGAGCAGCGAGGGTTGGTTTAAGGAAGAATGGAACCTCGTATATCCTAAAGAAATTACTAAGAACTTACCGAATTGAAATTTTCCTCTAAAATTTTTTTTAGAAGTTAACTTGAAATCTTGTGACCCAAAAATACTTTTCAGACGATTAGTTTTTATTATGCACATGACATCAGAAACACTGGATAATTGATAGATTCCAATTGGCATTGATAAATAAAAGCCTTTGTAAATATCAACGAATTAATTTAAAAATTAAGGATAACAAAATTAGTAACAAGTGTCAAGAGACTAAATATGACAACAAGGGATTTTCTGGTCAGTATATGATATAATTTTTGGATCACTCTCCTTACCGCCATGATTTTGTAATATGTGAGCTCGTTATATTTTATATTTATTTTTTATGATAATAATCGACAAACAAGCAGGCTACCAACATGATGGTAAGAGGTTACCGTCGCCCATGGACGTCAGCAAGACGAAAGGTATCACTGATTTGTTGACGGCCAGGAAATGAGAAGAAAATAAGAAAGAAAGTACTGGCTGTCAAGCCCCCAGCCAGAACACGACGAATCTTTTGGCGGCAGACTCAATTAGGAGGATAGTAATACCAGTAATAATATGAATGAATTAATAAGAATACTATAATCTATAATATAATCTTCAAGCGAACCCCTACGACCAAGTAGGCTGACTTCTGTCGCGTTTTACAACACCATTTTCTGCCAGCATGGGATTGGGGGGAGTATTCTAGACTGCCCCAATACGGCCAGAAAATAAAAAAAAGCTTAAAGCGACGTAACTTCTCATAGCTCTACTGAAAAAGTTGGTTTAGACGTATGAAATATTGTATAAGAGCTAGCGGAGAGTTCTTGGAAAAAATTTAACATTAAAAATTAATTATGTTGTAGTTTCAAAAACTCAATGACTCTCACTTTTTATGTATAGGCGATAAAGTAGGAGATGAGTCCTCGGATGGTAAATTTACGTAGGTGTGGGGGTTAAGAATCCGTGATTTCCTGTAGAAGGCACCTAGTGCCACTGACACATTCGCTGGTCGACATGGTCAGTCTCAGATAGATAGAGCATCTAACAGCCTAAAATATAACGCCAAAATAATATGATCATAACTTGCCGACATAATTAATATGTTACGAGAATGTATGTACAAAATAAACACGAACACGTAAACCGCATATGCCTCCCAGTCCAGCCTCATCACAATGCATCGTAAATATTTGAAATGCAGCTTTAAAATAGCCGGAGCGTTGGAACCAAAGCAACAGTGGCGCAAAGGATCCTTTGTTTTAGCTAATTTACTCGCTAATTAACTCGGAGATTGTATCAGATTTGTTATACAATATGTAATAATAATCGCATTACGTCATACGGTGTAAACGTAGTAGATTTGATGGTAACTTTTGTTAAAATAGTTTTATTGAACTTCATGGTCATGTAACCAGAATCAAAGAGAGGTTGTTATACAGGTACACGCAAAGTTCAGTTTAAGTAAAACCATATTTTTATCATGTTTTTATTACCTCGCTTTCTAGTATGTCTCTCCAGGTGGAATTTTGGAATGGATTTTAAACTAACTTCTCGATGAGCTAGATACTTGAAACTTGGACAATAGATCAGAAGTGGATGATAATGCATGAAGATGTGAAAAAAGAAGAAGAACAAATTTATACTTTTTAGTCCGTTATAAAAACACGGTACATTTTTTTTATTCGTGAGTTATTATTACTATAAACGCTATGTTATTGATATTTAATTTAATAAGTACCGTAGCTTCTTCTATAGTATCTACAACGTGAATCAAACCATCTATCTATTCTTCAATTAATTATGATGATTTTAATGAGAATATTCGACTATTATTATAAAATATTTGTTTTGTTGTCAGTTCTTGGGAGATGTATAGAATTTTCGTGCAGGATTCAAACAAAAGTCCCTAAAGCAGATAAAAGATTTTTAAACCTTTTGTTAAGACGTTTGTGTATGCCAACTACTATACCTGGGCAGAAGTAGTGCCTGGCGCGTTCGTATGATGTTACTTGCAGTTGTGGCCTTTACATCAACGGCCTATTCAGTAATTTCTTAGAGGTTTGACCACAACTTTTTGAAAGATATGTACGAGTAAAAGTGACTTAAAAGTCATCATAAGCGTGTTGTAGGCTAACAAGGAGCGGGGAAATTTTAATGGCTGGCTTCCCGTCCTTAAATAATTGCACGGTTGACTCTAGAAAGAGTGTGTTAAGGGCAGGTAGATAAAACCTACCACCGTACATGAGCACTGAGCGGATTATTTATTTATTATTCAGTGTATTTAGCGTCGTGTACCATACAGTGGATATGTTGCTTTTTGTAAGTAGCTAATAGTACTAATACTTTAAAACTTTATACTAAGAATTTAAGAGAATTTATGAGTGGCAAACGTGTTTGCCCCATTTTAATATTTTAGGGATCGATTTTTTTTCTATGACAGAAAGAAATATTTTAGATCCATATATGTATACTATCCATAATAAAGCGTCTTCATGTTGAACATTTTAAAATTTGTTTAGCGTTAAATTTTGGCCTTGTTACAATTTTATTATTTATATACATATGTCCTATATACATATGTTCTATTACGAAAACCGATCGATTGTTTTTATGACCGTTTTCGCATTCAGAGTTCGACAATTCGTACAGGATCCATTTTCCATCATAAGTGCTATTGTCATTAGAATCCCCCAATATTGAGCCGGTTGAATAATGTAAAACCGTCAACGATGCGTGTTTGTTCATGAGTTAATGTCAATTCATGTGGACAATACAATACTTTTCGTGTTTCTAATGTGGTTTGCGAAATTTCTTGTATTTTCGGCTGACCACTAGACTTGTTCTTTGAATCAAAATTTCTTGAATCAAATTTCGAATTGTAAACTGATATTGTGTTAATTAGCAGTAGCTACTGGTAGTAGATTAGCTTATTTTCACACTGCTGGCAACGTTAACTTTGATTAAAATCAAAATATGTATTTAATTCATCCGATTAATATTACGATTAAGTTATTTAAGTTATTGAGCGATTTTGTGCTTTTGTTAAACTATATACATATTATCCAAATGTTTATCATGTTAGCACTTTGGTATATGAAACTGTAATAAGCACTTATAAATTGTATTAAAAATTCGCTTGTAAGAACCATTCGGGAGCTCGGGTTTCACTAAAGGTGTGCTCCGTCACCCCAACGCTTGATTGCAAACCTTTCCTGTCTTTATTCTAACTACAGATATATTATGGTCAATACTATATATTTCTTAAGACATTTTCTTTATTTATTTTTTTCTATGCAACCACATTACGTATTCTTTGAGTTGTATCTGTAGCGCTGGTCCACGGATAAACTCGACCTCGACCTATAATTTTACCTTTGTCATAATCACGTCAGATTAAAATTAAATGATACAACACAAACGAATTACCAATTTTGAAACAAACATTCGTTAAATTTCATTTGAATCTGGAATTTGGAATTCTATTTAGGTTAAAAGTAGCAGATTAGCAAATGCAGGTAGTATTTCGTATCGGCAATATCAGAGGTAAATACCTAATAACTTGTACGAACTAATAACTTTTTAAAACACTATTTAAATCTTGAATATAGAATAATAAAGTTTCTGAAAATTAAATTACGCGAACGGGGTAAAAAATGAAATGAATTGCGCCCCGAATTTCTCACTAGAACTGTGTGGACCACATCGTAAATCACCAGAATTCAAAAACAAGCTCATATTTCGTGTAGCGTACGCCAAAGAGCAAGCAATAAAAGGATGTTTAGCGGAACTGAACATACGTGACGTCACATCAGTCATTCTGTTGCGTTCTGAACAAGGGGAGTATTCAATCTGGTACGCGGACTGAAACGCCGTCGCGTGAACTATTACACCATTAAAGGCCTGTAACACATGTTAGCGTGTGGAACATTTTGTAAATTATGTGACACTAACCGCCATGGGTTCAATTCAATGGACGTAACATGATGAGATTATAGTATTACTTTTAACTTGCCATCGCTTTGCTTTTGAAATCTTTTGTCTCACGTTCAGACATACGAGCCACATTATTTCAGTAACGAGTTTTTCTGGTTCTATGGATTAGAAACGTAATGATTTATTATAATAACTGCAGCCAGGAAGGTAAAATTTTAATTACTGCCCTCTTAACGAAAT
The DNA here is from genome assembly GCA_003671415.1 of Megathymus violae. Lineage (NCBI taxonomy): Eukaryota > Metazoa > Arthropoda > Insecta > Lepidoptera > Hesperiidae > Megathymus > Megathymus violae. The sequence goes on from PDGT01000010.1 coordinate 295,155, forward strand.
GTCCGTTTGAACTGTTATGTCCTGCTCCGCAGTTGAATGTTCATTTTCCAGGATTAAAAGTAGCCTAGATTATGAGCCAGAATATAAATTACTAATAAAAACCAAATAACATCCAAGCCAAATAACATCCAAATGGTTTTAGTGCGTTACGCGATCCGACAGACAGACAGGCAAAAATTCCAAAAAAATGATGTTTTGACCTCTATATCGATGGAACAATCCATATACATTTAGATTTCCAAAAAATATTTCATGTTAAGAAGATTTTATTATAACAGCTAAAGATAAGAAATAAAGGTAAGAAATGTAGAAAGGTATCACCAACGCTTCGCCGGCCAAGATGGAAGTGAGGATCTGCTATTACTGACTCTTCAACACTGCAATGGACACACACAAAATATTTTATGGTTGATTCTAGAACAAACACGGTAGCTATTGAGGAAGGTTAAAAACCTTACCATCTCGTTCGAATACTATCTGGTATAAACTAGATGGTTAATACCACCGTGTATGTACTATGTACCAAACAGCAATGGCCAGATAAGTTAACGTTAATTTATTTTTATTTGTAAAACATTATTTTAAAAGTTTAATTTATGGGATAGACTACAAACATGTAAGATACATACGATGTGGCGGACTGAATATCAGTTGCATATGGAGCAGCCGAACCACCTGATGGTAAGTGGTCACCGTCTCCTATGGACATCAGTAAGACTAAACGTATCACTGATGTGTTGTTGGCCAATCAATAGGAGGAAAGAAAGAAAGTTTGACGGCTGACCCAAGCAAGAGGGTGGTAGCTAGCCAGGTAGACTTCATGGAAAGATAATTTTACCAGTAATAATATTAATGATTTAATAATAATATTGATAATATAATCCTTATGGAAAGCCCTACCACCAAGCAGGCTGACTTCTGTCGCCTCTTACCCCACCCTGTTCTGCCAGCATAGGATTGGGGGAAGTATTCTAGGCCACCCCAATATTAATGATTTTGAATTTTAAATTGACATTACGCGTTTCTCATAATAGTCTGGAAACTATCAACTCCATCTTTGGCAAATATATCAGACGCTCTGCAGAACTGAGGCTGCCCCAATAGCATTCTAAGCAGTTATACAGGCGTCGTAGTGCATTGAGCGATCTGCTACTATATTGGTCTATAAGTTACAACCTCTCTTTGGCCCTGTAGCCCAGGTATTTGAAGATGGTGACTCTTGTTAGTAAATATAGTTTCTCCTGTCGAAGTTGGAGAGGAGGAACAGACTTATTATTTAGATCTGCAAAACTATATCATCTGCGTAACTGAAGTTGCTCACATATTGTCCATCGACTTTGCAGACTATTCCAGTTCTGCTGGTATGTACCTCATCATCAATCACTTCATTTATATACTGGCTGAAATATCGAAGAGAAATAAGCCCGCTTTGTCTCAACCCACACGCCAAACTTTACTCCTTCGAGTATGAATCAGCCTACCTAACTTTTTTAGTTTGATGTCATCAAATGAAATGTCATCTTTCAGTATTGAATTCAATGAAGAGGTGTGCAAAGAGGTTAATTAGTGACCCACAAGTAGTTTCAACCGCCAAACCTCTAGCATAAGCATACAGTAGCCGGCCTCTCGATCCTATAGTAGGTCATATTTCTTTCTTTCTTCTTCTTCTTTCTTTATGTAATTACATGATCTAATTTCCCCATCACCTTTCTACTGTCGAACAACAAAACTCACGGCGGCTATCCATCCCTTCCATATTAATATCCTTTTGTTGCGGACGACGCGTTTTGCTTCGTCATTTATTATGCGTATCACAAAGGTTTGGAATAATCTACCCGCGTGGGTGTTTCCATCCCATTACATTGCGGATGACTTTTGAAGTCAAGAGTATAGGTTTTTCTAATTTAAGCGCTTAACTATAAAGGCTACATCGTCACTTAGTATCTCATTACACTAACGTCACTTAGTATCGACTTATTATAATTAAAAAATAGAATATCCAAGTGAAAGTGAAGTAAAGTAATTTATTAATTATAATATATAATTTGGCGTAACAGGGCTTTGTCAATATTTTTTTTTAATTTTATTGTAGCTGTTATAGGTAGCGTATTAATAGGAATATAGTTTTCTTAGGAAGAGTAATGTTCACAATATTAATACTAGAAATAAGGCTAAACCGATTGCATAAAATTTCAGACTAATAAAACTGGTGGTTCTTTCATGGGTAGATGTGTCAATATTTATAATAAAATTCCATTAAAATTGACAGAAATGCCATATTGCAAATTTTAAGACTCACGTCAAAGGCGTTCTTATGCGGAAAGGTTATTACAAACTTGATGATTACTTTCAGGAGAAGACTGCTTGGACATGAGTTTAAAATTAAGCCAGTGTAAGTGCGTTCTGTAACTGTGAGTAGGAAAAAAAGCTCCTTGGGAGTTTCTTGCCGCTTCTTCTTCCGAGACCACTCACGGTAGGGATTTGTTGAAGCGATGGCGTAGATTGTTGTTGTTGTTGTAGATTGACGATTGTTGTAAAACGTTTTACATTAATAACTTTCACTAATTTTTTATTTTTTATTTTTGAAAGACGACACGTAATTCGCCGGTCAGTTCAAATATCACACATGAGTGTCATACTTGTCTGTCTTCAATCCTTCAACGCCGCTCGCGCCAGCCAATCAGCTCCTTTGATCGGTGAGGGAACGAGACGGGAGTAGGAATAGACGAGAGGAAAAGAGATGGGGATAATGCCTTCCTACACAACGGCGCAATTATCCAAATTTGAATTTACCGGGCCTTTTCACCAATTTTTATATGATATTTATTTTGGCTTAAACAGTTACAAATAACGAAAAATCCGAATCACACACATCTACGTGGATGTAAACTTTCACACACACACACACCCCAGCATTAGGATTCCGTGTGTTGCGAGTGGTATGGACATACACAAAAATGACGTCGCAAACACCCATCACCCGCGAACAAACATTTATCTGTCACATAAATGTCTGCTCCTGAATTTGGGACCCTCGCTCGGCAAGCAGGTTCACTACCAACTGGGTTATGGGGGTCGTCTAAATCTGGAGCTACAATTTAAAAAATGTAGGAATTATTGTAACTACAAAACCTAAAGGACGACTACGATTATAAAGAAATTCAAAATTCTAAGCGCAACAAGAATAAATTTTGGAAAACTGTAAAACACTTGTCTAAAATACCAATTAAAAAAATAACATCGTCGAAAATATTAAAAATACGGACTACACCACGACAATCGGTAAATGAAATAAATAACTACTTTACTATAATAGGTAAAAAACTAGAAAACATTATTCTATCCAAAACAAATAAAACAATAGACGGGCCCTGTTCATTATATTATTCTTATTATTATTATATACATAGTATTCTTTATGATGCCGCCAGATGAATGAGAAAAAATAATTAATAGTTATACCCCTAGCACATACATATATCTAACCTTGTTATCAGGCGTGTTGCCCGACTCATTTAAAATGGCCAACATCTGTTCTATACACAAAGGTAGTAATCCTCTCGAATTAGCAAATTACAAACCAATCTCCTTATTAAGCTCTCTGTCCAAAGTACTTGTAAAAGGTTGTAAACAAAACATATTATCCTTTTTGGACCAAAAAGGTCTTTTATCCAATAACCTATATGGTTTTCGCAAAGATAGGTCCACCAAAGATGCAGTTAACACCCTTACGGATTTTATCTCAGCAAATTTGGACGATGGGCGAAAATTTATCGCTGTCTTCCTGTATCTAGCGAAAGCAGTGCCTAGAAATATACTTATCCAAAAACTAGAATACCAAGGTATACGAGATGTGACCCTTGATTGGTTTTACTCTTACCTGGCAGAACGGAGACAATAGGTGGTAATAGATGGCGTGTATAGTGCCTACCCTCCCGGCATTTGATCTCCGTCAAGAGGGGGGTGCTCTCTCCAACTCTATTTCTAGCATATGATAATGACCTTTGTAGTGGAATCGTTCAGGCTTCTGTAAGACTATTCCCATTTGCTGATGATTCGGCAATTATCTTCTACGACAAAACTGGAAATTTCTCTATTCCAAAGTCGAAAAGGAAATGACTCAGATTGTTGTATGGTATGGAGCAATACATTTAACGTTGAATGCATCAGAAACGAAGTTTGGTACTTTCAGAATTACTGACAAATCGCTTCACACAGAACCTTTCAAAGTTAAGTTACACACATCTAGTAACGAGGACAACAAATGCAACTATCCTGACATTGATTTGATATCATAATTGGTATCGGCTGACATGATTGGCACAGGTGGATATGTTATGGATGTTTTGGAAAGTACCTGTGCCGAATAGTCAGAAGGAAACCGACTACCATGGGCCTGTGGCCTACTCTTCATAAAAAAATATTATTTTTACATTTATATTTGTATTTATATTTATATTTACATTTATATTTGTATTTACATTTATATTTATATTTACGTTTATATTACAAAATCACACAACATTATTGATAGGCCGACACAGCGCACACTGAATAATATTGTGCAGTGGATATGTCGTCCGCCTCGCTGGGTATTATTCTTACGCACGATATACTCACGCGTCTCTGACGAACGCCCCCCTGGCCAGTCGGTACACGATACTCACCGCGAAGCCCGTGTCGCCTGCTACCTTACCGCTTGCGCTTGCGCTGTTTTTATTGTGATTTTACGCTCTTCATTCAATACTGTTCTATATCTGTCCTTCTTTCTACTCCTTCTATAAATTCTGTGGTTTCTGACTTACTTACTGTGTGTGTATAAACTATCGCTTGTGTCTCCGTGTTAATAAACTTTTCTCTTCTTTGTGTACGTGTGGACTTTTATTGCACATACCAGCCTTACCACTATAGGCCACCACTGCAGCAGCATCGAGGACATGGCGTAGCTTACGCTGGAGGATTGCCCAGCATGGGCCAGCGAACGTTGTAAACTCGTCGCGGCTGTAGGAGACGACCTCTCGCTAGCAGGTGTGGTGAAAGCTATGATCGGAAGCGTGAGGTCGTGGAGAGCGGGGGTTTCCTTCCGCGAAGACGTAATGTCGCAGAAGGAAGCTGCGGAGTGGGAAAGGGAAATGACAAGCAATCTCCCTATCCGCAGCAGGAGAGTGGATTTTAGATTTAGATTTTTTTTTTTTAATGGAGAAGGATTTACCACGCTCTCCTTCAGCCCCCATAATCGAGGCCTATGCGGTGGATTCGAAGGTATCCATCGTCACGTATATAGGCCTCGAGGAGGCGTGCGCGGTGTTCTCGTGCGTCCCCTTTAAAGCAGGCAGGATGGAGGAACTCCAGCTCCATCGCATCACGGAGGGTCTAACGCTGTGGGGGCCGCGGAAGAATGTGAAAGCATGCCCGTAGCCCCGACATTCAGCGTTGAGAGGAACACCGTGGGATTTTAGCCGGTAGGAGTCCGGTATAACCCTCTATCGTCCCCGCGTCAGAAATGTATCCATAACGGATTTCCCCACGAAAAAGAAAGGTGGACATGTTAAGTCGCAGAGTACAAAAATTAATGTACATTAAAAAAAATTAAGAGTAGCTGCAGGCCTATAAACAATCAAGACTATCTAGTTAATTGTCTGCCTGTTTCTATTATCACCATATTATTAAAATACTATAAAATTGCCACATATAGTGTGGACACTACCAGAAGATCGAGACGGCATACAACCTGGATCGCACCCGCCACGAAAACGAGATTTGGGCAAAAAGTTTTTTCTTGTTCAGGACTTTATCTGTATGGAAAGATTAACAAAAAAATAAATATATTTAAGTCAACAAGCACATATGTAAGATGAAAGCAAACAATCGGACTAGCACCCCTACATACTTAGATACTGAAAAATTACTAAACATAGAAAGATAACAAATATAAGACCCAGTAACTCAGGGAGTCCTAGTGTGGGGCCTAGAGCCATGTATAATTTTTTTTATGAAATAAATGAATTATGATTAAAGAACAGATGGATCTCGTGATATCAAAATTAAAATTTTTAATCTGTGACCAATCAACTAACTCACAGACCATTAACGGTTTTATTGTTACACGACTTTAAGATGATCTTTAACTTATCTATTAAGTTTCTTGTTACGTTCGGTAATTGATATTTAGATGCTGCTCTGTATATTTATAATGATTTTACTATTTACTCCAAACTTGAGGCAATCAGAAAGCTTAGAGAACTCACAAAGTAAAGTTATATTGTTATTGTTTTTTAAATTTTCAGAATATACTTTACATAGGTAAAGTTTAATACTTTTTCCGGTCCACTCAGTCTACCTTTTCTATAACTTGCTTTAAACGCTGTTACTGCATCTTCCAGTGATGAGAAGTGCATCACTTTGATTTTTTTTCTATTTTAGGAAATTAAGTAGTTACACCCATAAAAAGTTTAACTTCTGTGCTATACAAGAAGCAGAGAACACTTGTATCAAGCATTTATAAATAAATAATAAATAAACGTTTACACACTCACACCCCCGCACTAGGTTTCCCTGTGTTGCGGGTGGCATGGACATACACAATTATCACATCACATACACCCATGACCCGAGAACAAACATTTATCTGTCACATAAATATCTGCCCCGGCCGGGAATCGAACCCGGGACCCCTCGCTCGGCAGGCAGGGTCGCTACCAACTGGGCTACGGGCTACGATTTAGTATTGGTGCTTCTTCGTACGTAAGGAATCCCCACCAGATACTTTGTCGAATTGGATAAGGTGGGAACTAAAGCTTACCTATACTTCATGGAGCTTCATTTCTGGACCATATTGATAAATATAAGATTCTTCATCTGTGATAATATCGTATTCCAGGCAGGTATGTTATTAAGTTATTATACAACTCCAGGTCACCAGTACCTCTCTATGTCCACTCATCAAAGACCAACTACAGGCAGAATTCTTCTTTTTACAAGAGAGCGTGTACATTATTAAATATTGTCGCCCGGGAGTATGATATTGACTTATTCAACATGAGCGTGTCAACGTTAAGGCAAATCATTAGTTTAAATTCTTTTTTACGTAATTATAAGTAACATAAATATGTAACCGAAATGAAACCTAAATTGTATTTCTTATATAATGGTATTTAGTTTCAGAAAAACATTATTGTAATTTATCTACTCATAGTCTTTCTTGGTATAATATTGTATACATGTATCACCTTGAACTCTAAAACCCTATCTTTTGTTTCAGTTGTTATTTTTGTTACTACCGATTCTCTTTAATATTATATAATCTTATGTATATTCGTGAAAAGTTTGTAATTAGCTTATCTAGCTGTAAGTTTTCCATAAAAAAATAAAATAAAATAAGCATAATCGACGTTATGCAGTACCAAACGTTAAACTATCCTACCTTTAAAGCCATTATAGGGTGAAACTTTCATCTATATATGTAGTTGACTCACAGATAGTCAACTGTGCTTACATTTATTGTAAACGGTTACCTTAGAAGAGCTTTTAAACATAAATGCTGTTTTAAGTTTGACAATAATCCAGACATAATACTTATTATACTTATTGAGTTTCGAAAAATTTTGGGGAGAAATGTAAAATTAGAAAATTCATAATTTTAAAACGTTTAATAATTGTATTTTTAAATGATGTGTAAAGTTTTCAAAAAAAAAAAACTTTTAGCTTAGTCTGATAATTTTATTACCAAACTATAATCAGAACGAAGGCTAAGAATGAGAGGTTTCGTTTCATCTTCATTTATCTAATAGCTGTGTTGGCTCGATAGCATTGTCTTACGAAACCTGAAATAAGCCCCAATGCATATTTGTCTTCATTTGCTGAAACTGTGTATCGAGTACGTATTTTCCTATTAAACCTTGCTTCTATACTGTTAAATAACTTCAGGGGTATAGTCAAAAACAAAATTAGGCCGAAATAAATTTTACTCAAAGTACTTTTAAATCTAATGTTAACAATAAATATTATGTATACAAAACAGTTTATATAATATTAATAGCCCTTTGCACTAAGCTAAATACATTTTTGCCCTAAATTTAAAGTGACTGAGCGGTTTTGTAAACTTGATCTTCAAAAGCTCTCAGGGTCTGATAGACAAAATTTTTTTATGGGATCTCAGATAATCCAATAACAAGATATCTACAAAAAAAATTCTTTGATTAAAATGATGTAGATCAATATCGTCTTTAATTATCGTTCATAATTAACTGTGCGAATCCTCAAATAAGGATAAAGTTTAAAGCCATTGCTGTAAAGTCCTAACTATGTGTGAAAATAAACCAATTATCCATTAAATAACGAAACTACCATTCATTGTAGTGACTGTTTTTCGTTATATGTACATATAAATATATTGATTATTTGTATCTGTGCGCATCTATATAACGAAATGTCTCTATGTTATATTGGAGAAGGTAAAGGAACTGATAAATGGACGGAATCACTTACCTGAGGGTGTTTTGGACAAAACAAAGCGGCAAAATGCACCGCCCGCCGAGTGACCATTAAAACCTCAAGCCCCTTATTTCCAATGCTTTTATGTGAGACTATATTTTACGAAACGGCTCAACCCACAATTTTTGGCACAGTTCCGAGATAGTACACCAAAAACGACAAGAAGCTTCGCCTATTTGTGTTCATGTAAAATGACACAACTTGGACTGTTTTGGCACTTGATAAAATTGTTACTAGGACATGTATTTTATGAGTTATAATGAAATAATATTTTATTGGAAGTTGGTTTTTACAAACACTTATCGAACGTCAAACGCCATCGCTTCAACAAATTCCCATCGTGAGTGGTTCCGGAAGAAGAAGCGGCTAAAAACTCTAGAGGAGTATTTTTTCCTATTCACAGTTACAGAACGCACTTATAGCTACATATTAAACTCATGTCCATGTGATTTGGATGCAGCAAATCTACATAACGACATTAGTATGTAACATCACATTTTTTTCCATCTGTTGTAGATCGCCAGATCTGTATCACACCTGTTCATATCAATGAGTTTAGTTTTCGGTTGCAATGTAGATAACAAATAAACTAGTAAGTTCGCTGCTTCTTTCTTGTCCCGGTCCACGATCAATTGTTGGATATTAATATAAAAAAAAACGATATATTACCTTCTCATATAATATTCAAATATGTGTATTTGAGGCCTCATGCTTTTTATATCTCATGCTTATGATTTAAGTTCCCATGCTACAAAGAGTACCTCCGTTTTGATGAGAACGAGCTTAGGTCATCCCTGGACCAGATGGATTGATGATCAGACCACACATAACAATAAAATGAATCAAGATTAAAAATTTAATCCACAATTTCTCTGATAAAACCCCTCTGGTCCCTCGAGACTAGTTGAGCTATCTCGAAGCCTCAATCAGATACAACCTATAAAAACCTCCGCATCGGCGTAATAAAAGTGAAAGTTTGCCAATTTTTATGGGTTCGTGTTGTGAATAGTAAGGGAAACAGGTATTATATTCCATGTTATCAGCGGCAGTTCTTGATACTTATTTATTTTCCGATTGACGTTTTCGTAACAATATTACTTGCAACAAAGACCAGTAAAAATTTTCGCTTATAGAATAAGTTGCGATAGATATGAGGTCAGTTCATGATAGATTATTATTTATAGAATAAAAGATTATTGCAAGGGATAAACAGAGGGTAGAAAATAGGTAAAAATATATGCGTCTACAAAACATGATGACGAAACGTTGAGTGAAACCTAAAAATATCTAGCTACCATACAAATACATAATTGAATGCAGAAAATAATGAAGGAATGTAATAACGACTCAGAATGGTTTAAGGCTAGTGAATAGGTAAAGGAGTGAAGATATTAATAGTTACTCATCTGTATTTATCTAATAGAGTTGAGCGTACCAATAAGTCGGGACTGTGGTCCACGTACCTTACTCGTTTCCGCGTTTCTATCCTCGTAGGACATGTGTGACTACATGAAAAGTGTCAACAGGCTTTTATATAATAAATGTATTAATAATAAATAAATGATCACACATTCACACCCTTGCATTAATATTTCCCTGTGGGTGGCATGGAAATACATGAATTAGGTAGTTTACTAATTTAGGACGTTTAAAATCCTGGACCACACCAAACATTAATTTATTAAAGGTTAAAATAGTGTACGAGATTTTTCCCTCCATAAGAAAAAAAATATTCTTCCACCGCCAATTCGTAACCTACAAACAAATAAAAGGATTTAAAGTGAACTCAAGAAACATCTGTTAAATTTACAGCAATTCCTATAATATGTTAAAAAAATAATTGGTTACCTAATTCCCATTTTTAACATTCAAATAATAATGGAGCTTCATAAAGTTTTTGTTATATCAGAATGCCGTTATTTATTAACGTTATTTATTCTTATTTGGTATTTATTCTTATTTGGTCGTTTGGTCCGGCTGAAACTTGTAAAATAAATACCACCGGTATTTTTTCTTCAAATATTTACTTGTTCTTTAAATTATTACACACACACACACACACTAGATAACCTGGTAATCATGTATCTCACCGTATGGATTTATTCGCCCGGTAAGGCGATAAATTTTGATCCACAACATCAGTCAACAGTAATCAGTCAATAAATCGCCAACAAAGCTCATAAATAAAACTTTTATCATTATATCGTATCGTATAAATAGTTTGGAAGCTTGGGAAATATCACACCTATTCTGCTGTGAAATAAGTAGGTTCAAGAGTTTACGTACTACCATAATGTCATTTATATCAATAGCCGACCATAGCTCACTGCTGCCCATGTATGTCAATTAGACCGAAGGCATCACCAATGAGATCTAGGCAGAGAAATAAGAGAAAGTCCCGATCCTGCAATCGAGACACATTAAAAACGATTCAAGATTGATTTATCAATGAGGGTGGTAGCAAGCCAGGGAGCTAAAGAACCAACCAGGCACGACATTACTGTCAGTGCAGAGGCGAGAGAAAGCTTTAAATCCCAGCAACCGCCAAAGAAGAAAATGTAATTGCTTTATCCGCTGGTCAACCGTGCATACTACGAGCAAGGAACCTTGAATTGGACTTTGGGACTGGTAAAAAATAAGTAAAAGCACTACATTCTGTACTCATTTTGTTTTCTTGGAACTATCAAAGCCAGCTAAAGCGAGGCTAGTCCTACTAACATTCGTAAACCCCAATTAAAGCTTCGTAATCAGTTTATTTGCGTTGTTCCAATGTACTATTTACTGCTGTGAAATAATTACATGTGGTTGTTTTGGCAAAAACTATGACCACTTCGTTTCATATCCTTGACATTAAGACAACAGTCACTGCTAGACGGATTGTCTCAATCGTCTGTTGACAGAGTTTAACGTAGGTAAAATGACTGGCCGTTTCTAGCAAAATTAATTAATTAACCTCTTGGCAATCGTTAGGCCACGTCAAATGCTTCCGGATGGCATAAGACGTTTCAATATCAGGGATGCAATTTGCACTGGAAGTCATATTTTCTTTGTCAATAACCGATGATGTTAATAACATTTCACTAAATGAAATTGTATAAATATTGCCATTTTATCAGCTAGGTCAAGACATTACCAAATCGGACCTAAAAATAGTGACATGTTTCAAAAAATATATATATTTTTTAATTTGAACTAAGAACAGAATGTTTTAAATATACAAAAAGTACTTTAAAAATTTTCGTTGCTTTCACATTTCTGTGTTCCATAAATTTTCAGTACATTAAAAATTGTCGAGCCATCTGGGACATCGTTAGCTTAAAAACGGTTTCGTATTAATTATGCGAACCTTTCGCCTCGGTGACGCCGACCGCGGCCTAGAAGACTGAATGGAGCTGATAGCTGGCATTGAACACTTTAACCTTGGTAAAAGTGTGAAATTTTTATAAGCGCCAGGGTTGTCAGTTATAAATTTTTTAAGATCTGAAAATATTTGAATACTAAATTAACAAGTACTGCGTGTGTTCCACATTTTATCATTCGCCTCAGTATTGCGACGCATTCATGCATTTAATTAGTTACACGGTTTGCAATAATATATTTGTGACGATGCTTGTCTTATAGCGTCATCTAGTTTTAATGCAAGTAAACGTATCGACAAGGCAGATAACAATATAAGCGTTATCCCCTTTCTTTGCATAATGCTGAATAAATGTGAGGCTATTTAAAGTGCGGAAAACCAATTAAGGAGTTTTTTGCTAGAGGTCAAGCATACTGTTTAGCGGAATGCATAGTCTAAATCGAGTCGTGGTCGATTTGAAAAGTGTATCAGATTAAGGAACTGGTAGCAGATTGCCGGTTAAAGTATTTTACTGGCGCTTTTTACGAGCGATGGAGGGACTCAAATGCCTTCATGCTTTTTTTTTTCTTTTATTTCGTTATATTTGATCTGCCTTAACGGCGAAATAAACAAGAGATATTTTTTTCTGCATGCTATACTTTTGAAATTATATAGACATTATTCTGCTCCTACAATGACATTATGTGTACTTGCATATTCGTGTTGAATTTAAAAGTGTGTGTTTATCGTATACTCTTGTAATAATGATCAGTATTTTAATTAGTCTTCACATACTAATGTACTCATATATGTTTTAATAACTTTTTGCCTTAACTATTTTGCAATGAAACATAATGAATGAATTACTTTCGCTATGAGTATTTATTTTAATGCTATATTAGAAATTTATTTTAAACACCCTCGCTTTCCTTAGGGAAAACATTCTCTCAGTTAACTAACAATATTAACACGAAGCATTAAGACTTAACAAAAGGATGATTGTATGGTAGTGGCAATTAAAGAGGATGGTGATAATATAGATAACGATAACAAATAATGTTGATCGATGATTTATTAATGAGTATCAGATTATTTGAGATTTGGGGTGTACGGAGCTCTATTCATTCTTGAGTCCAATCCGACTTCTGTCAGTGGTGCACCCTGTTCAACAACGGACGAGGCTTCAACTTTTTCTACTATCGAAGGTCGCTAGGTTCTGTACATACCAATATGAATCCAACGATACTCAGGCGTAGTGCTAGGATCTTTTTAACCTGTCTGGCTAGCTATCGCAATCCTGTTAGAAGTAGCCATTTTTTTGTGTCTGATTCCCGTGTCGGAGGTAGGAGGTACGTTTTTCATCTTGGTCGGTAACGCACGGTTATGCTCTATTATACTCTATACTCTGAGATGGTCCGTTTGCTCGTTAAGATAGCCTATGTTCTCCACTAATGAGTCTACTTCATCCTCTGCAATTTTCAACAAATCATTCAGTGGTCTCTGAATTAAATCGAAACAAAAACCGTTGAAATACGATAATACAGAAATTCTATAAACAAGTTATAATGTTTCGGCTTTAGTTAGATATAATATATTTATTGATCTTCACTTTGAAGTAAAACACTTCAATTTATGTATATAATAATACATATCCTAAATGATTCTTCATCGCAGAGTCGGAATCGTTGAAGCTGGCAACATATATGAAAAATGGGTCCGTTTTATGATGTTAGCACCCATTCAGGACGGATTGTTTGATACTCTACACTTATGGGTGTTAAATATAGGTTGAAGGATTGAAAATCCGGCGACGAAAACTGGTATTTAAGTGTTTGCGTAGAAATAATGAAACATTTGTTTAACGTTTTTGTAAAATCGGTCCAGCTGTTTCAGAGATTAGCCGGAACAAACAAACAGACAGGCAGACAAAAAATGTAAAAAATGTTATTTTGGTATATGTATGTACCGTATATAAATTCATATGCATGTAGTAAAAAGCGGATATTTTAATATTACAAACAGACACTCCTATTTTATTTATTTGTATAGATAAAGATTATAGACATCATTGGCAGTTTATCAACATTTTCTTGGTCGAACGGACCTTATTATATCAGTATTATAGTAATATATATCGGGAAAATTGTCAGAAATTATATTCAGTCCTCTACTTTTGTTCCATAGAACTTAGAAGGATCGGACATTGATAAGGGTTAACATTAATTAAATATACACCGTATATAATTCATGGATCCTTTGGATTGGAATGGTTATTTAATTCACGTGACTTGATTACTAAAGTTTTATGGTAAAGCTATTTCGAAGCCCTTTGCAATTTGGATTGAAATGAAGGGTTAAAAATACATTTACGTATTATATTTTAACGTTAGAATCTTGTGGTTTATGTAAATACGAAAAAGGCTAGTATTCAAAATCAGAGTACCGTATTTAGATTCCTTTTTTAATTAGTATAACATTACAAATATAATTAGATCTTATATTATACACACTGACATAAAGCTGTGATATCTTAGTGGTTTGAATGTAGGTCTCGGGCATGGAAAGCGCAAGCCTAGAGGTCCTGGAAGCACCTTTAACTTTCCATATTATGTGCTTGTTATCAATGAATAATGAATTCATTGGGTGAAGGATAATATCGTGAGGATATATATTGTTACGAAGGTTCGAGAAAGGCCGGTCGAAAAGAAGAGGGCGGCAGTCTTGGCAAGATTCTGGAATGATCGGCTGGAAACAATAGAGGCCATGAGAAAAACCCAGGTAATAATAAAAACTACCTGGGACGCTTCAAGCCACTCTCGCCCTTATGCCTCAGGCAAAAGGAGCGAATATGGCGTGTAATACGTGTAATAGCTGACCCGCTATTGTTATGTCCATTTCCAGGTATTATTATTGACTTTATAGGAAAGGCGTAGAAAGTCTGGAAGGCTCAGAAATCGATATCAGAAGTCGCCCACAGAGCATTCGGATCTTGAATACACACAAATGTTCTCTCCCTACGAAGCGAATGCAAGTGAAATAATTTCTCTGCGGAACTATTGTGGCATTTTACGAACCTGCGGATCCTGACACGTAACAATATCATAATGTTCTCAAAGGTACGCCTCAGCATATGTCGGCATATGTATCCTTTCTCATTGTGAGAGGCGACTTGAGCCCACTAGAGGGATAATATAGGTTGTAATAACGATAATACATACGACGGTTATACAATATACATTATAATCTTTAAGTAAATAATTGGGGTGTTAGGGGCTTCATTCATTTTTGAGTCTTAGCCAACCTTTCCTGTTCGTGAGGAACCATGTCGAATAAAGGAAGAGGCAAATTATTCTCTCCTGTTAGAGATCATTGCCTAGTAAGCTATCGCCTTTCTTCTAAAATCAAATGTGAATTGTTTAAAGTGTCTTACTGTCGCAAAATCAGTTTACGAGCACTTCTCAGCTTTCGTCGTGTCCAGCAAAGCATCGGTGATATCAGTTTTTGTCGACCGTTAAGATGTTCCACAAAGTTGACAATACTTATGATTGCCGATACTTTACAAAACTCTTTGTAACATGGGATGTATTTTCTTAAACTTTGTTACAGATTCTTGATCATTATGAATGAGTTCTGAATACCAGATTACTGATTTAAAAGTTCATTGTAAAGGAGAAGGCGCGTGTTTAACAAACAAATTTATTTTCTTTAGATGTTATATAATGATATGCAATAACGATTCTCTCAAGTTGGTTGCGACGGAAATTTCAGAATACAGACTTTATTTATTTAAAGTTGACATTTTCGATGTTACTTATAAACAGTAAATGGAACAGAATTGCTCTGTCATCATTACAACCAATATTGTCTTATTGCGGGGCTTGTTTTTCCTCTAGCAATGGGGAAGGTTCAGGGCATAGTCTGCCAGGCTGCCAAGTGCGGGTTGGCATACTTCACACACCTTTGAGAACATTGTGGAGAACTTTCAGGTGTGCAGGTTTCCTCACGATGTTTTCCTTCACCGAAGAAAGTGACAATTAACACAGACATAGTCCCAAAAATTAGAGGTGCGTGCAGTATTCGATCTCGCTTCTCCTGTACGTGAGACCTACGTTCTCAAACCAATAGGCTATCGCTGCTTGTAATTGCTCTGTAGAATATTTGAAATTTCTTATATATTCCATGAATTAGGATTGAGTCGTGGTTAACGTTCACATATACCTACAATAATGGAAATTCATGGTACTCAAATAAATGTGCTAAATATTTTTTCCACGGTCGTATTTAAACTGGATTACTTATAAACCTCATAAGCATAAATGCTGAAGTAGCAACGGGCAGCCTTGATAATATGAAGCTCTAATAGTCTTTGGTTAATAAATGGAATGATGACCTGAAGATGATAGTGGATGTTCGCTAAATTTTAAACATGGAAAACTAATATCTGTAGTTTCAATTATTAAAATATTATGCCCAGTAGGGAACTTCTATAGGTCGACGATTTGAAATCAAGGCATCAAAATAAGCAAATTTTATAAGTCATAATATATTTGCACCTCAACAAAAACAGAATTGTTTATAGTTGTACATTATTTTTCGACATTTTACATAGCAGAGTGCTTAAAGCCCGATGGTTCGTGTCAGTCAAAGTGATCGATGGAATTAAGTAGGTGAGGACGCGCTCGAATATCGAATGTCGAGATAACCACTACGAACAATTTTTATTAAGCATTGCCGCGTTTTGCTGTATGCGTAAAGCTATTGAAAGCAGTTATCATTATTATACGGAAGGAATAAGTACTTCCAACACTTTGTTTGACCAGAGACGAGAGACCCGTACCCTGCCATGACACTTGGGGACATTTTGTTCTTGATATGGAAGTGACAATCATGACAAGTGAGGATGTTGTCAATAAATTATATACTAGCGTTAATGAAATAAATATGACCATACTCATCAAACTTTCATTAGGATGATTGCGGCGCGCCGGAATGAAAACACTAGGCATTTTACAGGAGAAGCACAGGTGTCTTGTCTCCTCATAGATATGCAAGCATATAGAAAACTCATATAATCCGGACAGACTTCAAAAAGGCCAGCTATGGTTTGAGGAGTCCCCCTTGATAACTCGACGAAAAAAGAATGAAGGTCAGTGTTATTGGGTTTAGTAATTTCATTTTATCTGGCCGTTACACGCCAAGTAAGTCACGGGAACTTCGTAGCTATAAATAAAAATTCGTGTCACGTCTTTGCCTAATTGATCATTGGCTAAGTTCTGTAAACATTCGTCCGAGGAAGCGAAGGAATCAGTTCCAATTCTGAAGATAATAGATTAGTTTATGCTTCGAAAGCATTTTGTACTTTTGTTTCTTGATCAAATCTTTCACGCTGCTTAAGAATTATAAAAAATATATAGTTATTGATATATTCATTGTTTTCAAGTATTAACACTTTCGTCTGTTTATTTATTACGTAGAAACCACTAAACACACTTAAATAATATTTTGCATATTAGTAATTAATATTACTAAGAATAATGTAGGAAATTAAATTTGATATGGGGTTATTTAGTAATGATTGTGGTATGATTATGTAACAGCTATGATAAATAGTATGATAATAGTGTTTATTATTACTTGAAAATCCAGAAGTTTTTTGTTACTTTTATTACTTTTTATTACTGATAAATGTGTTTCTTTTTTTTTTTTTTGTTTATTCTCTATCTTATAAATTCACAGTCCTTCAGATTCCAAGAGGTCGTCATGCCACGCATTTCGTGATGAATTATAAAAAAAATTGGCTTTTTTTCCTCAAAAAGTGTAGTTCCTTACAAACACATTACTCTGAATTTTTCAAATACTGCTTATTATGAATATATGTTGGTGTTTATCTAACTAAATTAAGTAAAATAAAAAAGTTAAGACAACGGTTTTATTTAAATATACACTACATATATAATACCACACAGTTCTCTTCATCTATCTAGGGCATTGATCAGACAAAAAAATAAAATCGTTGTTATCTTTTCAGATGTCAATTAAAAAAATTTAGTATTAGGATTTTTGGTTAGGTATTGCATTTAGTATGTCTGAAGTGTGTATAGATAAGTTCAATTGGCAAAAAATTGTGCATAATTGATTTAATTTATTTGAGTTCTTTATTAAATTACTGCATCCGTCACGTGATGCATTTAACGAGAGTTTTTAACATTCCTAATCTATTTTAGATCCTAGATAACTCCTTCAATCAAAATTTCTTTCATTACAGCATTATGCTATTAATTATGTCCGTCATCAGATCACCTAATAGTAAATAAAATAAATAAAAAAATGGACGTAGACATAACATCAATAATCTTATTGGCCGTATATTGGTGTGACCTAGAATACGCCTTCCAATGCCTTGCCAGCAGAACAGGATATCGTAACAGGCGACAGAAGCCTGCCTGCTTGGTGGTAGGGCTTCGGGCAAGGATTATATTATCAGTATTATTATTACTTACTTATTATCAGTATTATTATGGCTTGAGAGCCAGTACTTTTTTTTTACCTTCTTCTTATATCCTGGTTGACAACGCATCAGTGACAATTTTGGTCTTGCTGATGTCCTTAGGCGACGGTAACTACTAACCATCAGGTGGTTCGTTTGCTCGTTTATCCGGCTATTAACATAAAAAATGGGTCTTATTTTACTATTGCATGTAAGCACGATCAGAGATAGCTCGAATGTTAAAAACCCTTTGAGGCCCTGCGAATCGAGGATTGTAGTTGTGTAGTCTGTGGTCCACGAAATTTAAAGTAGGTACTTCTGTTTCACGATCTGACATGGAAGGTAAACGTAACATTTCAACGTGCGTTTACATATGTTATTACCAGGTAAATGAAGTAGTAGAATTGTTACCCTCCTTTATACAGTGAAGTACTGAAAGTTAGCTTTGTAAAGGATAACAGCGTTTTTTTACAAAAGGTAGAGTATTTCGCTTGGCTAGCTACCACCCTCCTGCTACACTCGACTGTAAAATTTTTCGTATACGTGTTTCTGGCGCAGTATCGGAGGGCCTGTGAAAATTCGGGGCCTCCGATTCGATTTCAGTAGGTTACTGATACCCATAGACAACGGTGACCACTTACCATCAGATGGCTTTGTTTGCTCTTTCGTTTACTTACATAAAAATTGTGTTTGAAGCTGCTGCTGTCCATAGACATCTGACATATCATCCATATATTAATGAAGCTTACCAAATAGTGGGTAGGTGGGTCTCAGGATTCCTTGCATTGGCAAGGAAGTTCTCAAGAGTAACACTGTCTTTCGGTTTATAGGATCTGGTTAGAAGTGTGCATTTTATTGATTATAGTTGGAAGATGCAGTCTGCAACTTACCGGTAGTCCGAACTAGACCCCTGATGTAAAAGTTTTAAAGGTACATAATGCGCTGCCGGAATTAAAGCCATTGTATAAGTTTCAGAACATTCCATAGAGATGTAATACATCATGTAACCGCCAACATATTTATCCAATTCAATAGATTTCAAACGAAATAGAATTGCTATTAATTGTTTGTCTATGTATTTATTTGATTAAAATGGTAAACAAACTGAAAAAAATGTATTTTCTAAGGTTTCATTCATATTTTTAAATTTCATACAAAGTGAAAAAAAAAATCGTAGAACAATTTTATGGAAAAAATTCATTGAATAACTTGGTATAGTTTTGTTTTCATTCATTAATTATTTATTAATTGAATAATATATATTAAAACGCGAAACCAAGTTACCAAAACCTTTAAATTTATAGCATAAATTAAACCGGCAATAGCCCGCAATTATTGGTTTTGTACTTAATTTTCTCTTGTTAATTAATCATAGCTAAAGGATTTATGTGCAATTACAACATAATGAACTAAACGTAACTGCAGTGAAAATTCTTTTTAGGTTGCTTTTATGTTTAAATCTATGTTACAATGCCCTTAAGAATGTGTAACGTCTACTACCTGTATTTCATTATAAACTACAACCGTATTGAACCTATTATAATTTTTAATTGAAAGGGTTTCAACGAAATACCTGAAGTGAAAGTTTTTATATAGCCTGAAGGCTGAGACGGGTTGACGACGGTTATTAAATCATAACAATGCAAGTTTATAATGTACAGTACATTTTTTTTTAATTTTCATAATGATGATCCTTACTTTTATTTCAAATAATATAACGTACATAGCGACTGGACCGATCGCTTGGAATACGACTCGGCATTTCTTGAAGCACGAGAGCAATTAATGAATAGCTCGGCTAGTTGCCAGCGGTTATTAATCCAACTATTGACCGTGAACCGAGTTAATTAATTCTAATGATAACGTACATTTGGAATAAGCCGTTGGTTTATGAGAATTTTTAATTCAATCTTTGTTTAGTACCTCTTTTGTGAAGTGAAAGTTCTTGATAGTTGAGAGTGCAATTTTAAGGACACTGTAACCTTTAGGCACATTTCGTTACATGAAAGAGAAGTATACGACGAAGAAGTAAGACGCGACGGGAGTGGAGCAAAAGAGAGAGATGTATCTATGTACTCGATTCAAAGCGGTAGAATAAGTCACGCATACGCATGCATGTGGCACGCATGCACGCCTTGTAGATGTAGGCGTCAGACGCTATACGAGTAATTATGTGAGTAGATGAGGTACTAGGGTTCGTACTGTGATCGGTATCGGTATTGGTTACTGATCTCATTGTATCATCCACACTGGAGCAGCGTGGTGGAGTATGTTCCAGGTCTCTTCAATTATAAAGATAGACTCGGCGTGCCCTACGGAAAACTAATGGGTTGAAATCAAAATACAAATCTGCGACGTAAAGGTGGCATTTCGCATATTTCGGACAAGTATTTGAAATAACATATATAATATGTCCCTAACATATTCGATTCATAAAGTATGACGATTATTCAGTAACAGTTGGTGGGACCGCCGTGACAACTACAGATATTCATAAAACAACAAAATTTGGGTCAGCAGTCTATTTAATTCACGCGGCAACTGTTGCAATAGGAATAGCGAGTTTCACGGCAGGTACGAAATGTAAAACGCTACGGATTCTACGTATTATACTGGATGTTGTTACGATGGGCGAATGTGACTCAATACATATGGATTTCAAACGCACGTATTTCAAATATCCGTATACCTGAGGTAGTATCAAGTTGGATATTGTTACATAATTTCATGACAAGTAAGTCGCGTATAGAGCGGGTGTGAGATTTTTATGGGAAATATGTAACGATGTATCGAGTAACACTCGTCCATTTTTCCAGTGAGGCGTCTTAAAAAGATCACTAAGGTTTTTCTAGAAAAACGTCTGCCATTCGTAGTACACCACCGGTAAAAAAGCAACGGCGATGCAGTTCTCATGCGGTCTCATGAAGAAAGAATTTAAATTGATGTGGTTTCATCCTGAGACTGAGTCGTGCTCAATGTACCATAATGTTAGAATTTTTATTATTTGACTCGAAATTTAAAATTTTGTATGTTTTCTGTTCTACTACGGTTTTGATACGTTAATGCAATACCGACTTACTGTAATGGTCTCTTCATTTACTGGTCAACCACGTCGCTCCAGTGTGGAGTCACAAAGAGAGATCAAATAAATAAAAAAGTCATTTATGCACGTTTATCCAATTACTACCGTATTTAATCATGATGTTAGGTACACAGACCAAGTTCTTATACCAGACAAACGCTTCCAACATTACTAAAATACTACTATCCAACTGTAGCAGAAGTGAGCGACGGGTTTACGTCCCTCATAAAGTATTAGTAAATAGAAATACAGCGGTAAAAATTTTGCTACAAGGATCACAAATCCAATACAAGCCTCTTTAACATTAACAGTCTTTGTGATAATAGCAGAAAGGAATATTGTGGACGATCTGAAACATTGATCAACTTGATACATTACCACGAATTATACGAATAACAAACGGCGACTAGCTAAGTGAAACACATTGGTGATGCAGATGCGGTGTCACGGAAATAGCATGCAAATGCGGTTCGTGCTGACGAGTTGGAAATGCTGACAGCGACATTATGTCTGTGTACATTGATTATACATTCGGTGACTATAATTTTTTTTTATACAAGCGTTTATTTGTATTTACAAGATATTTATTGAGTTAATGACGTTGTAATGCGTTGAAAATTCTTTTAAAACGATCAATTTAAATCGTATTATTTTTGTTTAAAACTGACATCATACTAGTAAATGTATTTGTCGCGTATTTTGATTTTTTTATGTTCAGCTAGTTTCGACGATAGATTTGAAAGATCCTTTTTTGTCCGAGGATTTATTTATTATTTACCCTTCATCGAAACCACTACGGATCATAATGGGCAGCTGAAGATATGATAGTTTAGAAGATCTCCGGGTCCAGTAGTTTATAGAAGTCTTGTTCTATGCATATTAATTTTCTGGGCTCTGTAAACGGAACCCATGTTTGTCCATCTATCAGTGTGTTAGTTATTTCAATCGGAGACAGTTGACACTACGAGTATATACACGAATTTTGCATTTTAAGTGTATTCTCTGAACCGCTACGAATTGAAATCTTCATACTCCACACATGGACGTATACTATGTACTAGCAAATGCCCTGGCTTCGCCTCGGAAAAAACACCTTAAGCTTAAAGGATAGTATCTGCATTTTTCTAGGATTTTCTCATTCTGTGAATTACAAATACATAAATTAATTCATATTTTTTTATTTATGGACGGATTGCAATGAAACAAACTTTAAATTTTAAGTGACGCTTACTGCAATACATTAGTGAAAACCAGAACGAAATCGGTTAAGCCGTTTCTGAGATTAGCGGGAACAAACGCACAGTTAAACAGACAAAAATTCTAACAACTATTGTTTTGGGTTCTATTGCGTTAATAAAGGCCCTTAATAATGTTTTTTCTCATATATCGTTCCTGTACAGAAAGCGATCCGTTAGAATTTTATTATTAGTATTGATATGGGATATGGATAGGTGCTTCAAAATAGTGTAGAGGTTTCAAATATTATTTTATGTAATAGCTTGTGAGATATATATGCTTTAAGAGCCGTAAAAATTTGGAACGAAATTGGTTTGAACAAATGAACTATACAATATTAAATTTTATATGATATATTTAAAAAATTGCAATATCATATATTGTTTATATGTATATACTTAATACTACATACTTTCCGCGGCATGGATAGCCTTATTTCAATTTTTTTAAGGGCTTTTTTTAGTTTCATAATTTAAAATAATTATGTTTTATAGTATAAATAAAATAATTAAATTTTATATTTGCTTGTACAATGAGTCGAATGACCTCAACTGCGATACATATTGTTACTTCCTTCGTAAAATATCAAACATCGGCCTTGAACATCGAGTTTTGTATAAATCTGACCTTGTTATGACATGATCTAATATTTACAAGTAAATGTACACAGCTACTTTTTCTTTGAAATGTTACTCGCATATCCAATCCTCCGAGACTACTTATACTTTCGTATATCTCCATGCATATTTATATCAGTAACTTCAATATTTACACAGTATTTTGATTTCCTCTGTAATATAGTCCCTTACATAGTATTGCTATGTATTCTTAACTAGCCGCCTAGAGGTCATAAGGTTATGTTTTGATAAACTTTGTTTTTTATATCCAAGGATGTGTAAGAAGTGACAGAACTCGCAACAAAACGTTCTAGCTGTATCAAAATAAACAAAAGATTATGTTATTATAAGTAAAGACGATTTGTAGCTCCTGTTACAAATTTATAAAACTTTTCTCTCTTTTTAGATTTCTATAGACTATATAGTATTTACTAGCCAGAGGAGCATTCTTACCAATTACTGTCTCATTTTTCCAAAAATTCAAAATTAACAATCATTTAATAGTTTAGATATTTTGTAAATACACACTAATGGATTTCATTGTTTGGGACTACTACCATTTCGAAACGGTACTTTAACATTGAGGAGAAGCACATTTTTAAAAACAACATGGCAATTACAACGTAAGTTTTAATCTGCGCGGAATCGGTTGCTGAACTATTATTTGCAGGCGTCCTTGTCTACACAATTTATCTACACAATCTTTTACCTACTAGCTGAGCTTTCACACATCTCCTAAAAATTCCAATAGATAGATCACGTATAAATTTTGGAACCTCTACCGTATACTAGGATATAAGTATGTGTTATTTGTATATGTATATGTAACAACTAGCTGATCCGGCAAACGTTGTTTTGCCATATAAGTTATTAATTATATGTATCGCTTATTATAATAATTTTACTAAAAAACAATATCAATCCCTTAACGCAGTAGAAAATTATCGAATTACTAATATCGCTTTTAAATAAAAGGGGTTGATGGTAGAAGGGTGAAAATTTAGGGTTGTATTTTTTAACGCCACATCATAAAAAATAAAAATAAAAAATTTTGTCCATAAAATAAAAAAATAAAATTTGTGGTGGATCACCCTTATCATTTAGGGGTATAAAAAATACATAACAACCTATTGTCAGACCTACTGAATATACATATAAAATTTTATCAAAAACTGTCAAGCGGTTTCGGAGGAGTATGGTAACTAAAACTGTGACACGAGAATTTTATATATTAGAAGAATAAGTTCTAGTTTTATCAATAGTCATTTCGCAGTTACCTTCGAAGCGGTATCGACAACTATCTCATCTCGCTAATATTGGAGTGAGACATGCGAAACACTGCTATAAAACTTACAGTATTTTCGTCATTTCGCTGCCGCGTACGAACGCCTACGAATATCCGCAAATGATTCAGCTACCATTCGTAATTGATATTAAGTTACTATTCTTAGGAGCTCAACAACGCACTCAGTCTATAAAAAAATATCACACGCAATATCACATGTGAAAGATAGGTGTGGCAAAGAATATGTCCATACACGTTTGTAAGTTAGTTTCACTCACAGTGCGAATAAATGTCGTTTTGTCACGCAATCCTTGATAGTGTCATTCTAAGAACTATCTCAACGTTTCTGTTTTATTCCTCCTTTTAGAATTATAATTTACACTTCTAAAAATAAATGGATTTTGATTATGTTCGTTTGTTATTAAAAGCTAGCTTATGGTTATGTTACTGTATTAGTTTCGCTTAATATTATTCCAATATAATTTCATCTTTCAAGCATCCAATATGGTTGCGCTATTTATCATTTTAAATTAATTTGTATTATATTTTTACAATTTGTTATTGTATATTCTTATCGATTTGAAGTATATATTTAGATTAATGTTAACAAGTATGTATAAATGTATGCAACGATCATAATGTCCGTTATATAGTTGTGTACCACGACCCCCCTTTTTTCAAAAAGTTCTTTGGCACCCAAAGTTGGATTGAAAGAGGTGTTTTGCTAACACTGATTGTATTGAATGTTAACTGATGTTATTTTTATTTCCTTGTGGGAAATAAGGAGTATTTGTATTGTATTTAAATCTAGTCTGTTCATCTGTAATTGCATAAGTCTTCGTTATCACAAATTGTTTATAATTTATTACAATCGACTAGGACAAATTGTTGATCAGGAGTTATGAAAATAAGTTGTTGGTTAAAAATTTCTGGGTTTTTAAATAGGGGAACGGTTTTTGAGCACCTTTTTGGGTCACGCAGAGTTTTGAAGTTAACTCAATTTTTCATCACTTTAGAAGGTTGTTAAGACTTGTTTAGAATTTATTTCTTTTCTCTTTTTCTAATTTGTCATTATTATTCTATGGTTTGGATTGGTTTTGGTTTGGATTGAAATATGGATGGAGTTCCTTACGAAATAATTTCACATACCAATCTTTGGCAATCAAACACATTTATCATCTATCGCAATTAGAATTCCTTTAATAATAGATATGTGTCTCTGTAGTTCTTTTTAACACTTTATACATTTCATAATTGCACTAACTGTGCTTAATACACTCATATAAATACAAAAATGGTCAAGTGCGAGTCGGATGAAAATCTATAACAATTTATATTTAACATTCAGCTCTATCCAATCTTGTGATTTTAAATTCATTTTATTGTCTTTTATTCGGTTTAGTTCACGGAGTGCGAGTTCGGGTCAAATTGATTGATTGACTGATTGATTGATTGTTATCTTAGTTCTTACAATAGTACCTCAAGTTCTCTCGTCCATATATATGTCGGCAATGACAGTGGTTTTAGCAGCATTGTCGAACATAGCGTGTGCGTATAATCGTTTAACACTTTTAATTAATTGTTAGCAAATACTTCACATCGAGCAAACGAAACAAGTAACAGTTCCCAGTGCGGAGGAACCGATCTCTACGACCGCAGAATGTAAACTGTGGCTCCATCCGGCGTCACTCCACTAGCTAGGCTCTGTTGTAGCACGATGTTGGGCGAGTATCGACGGCATCGCGGCGGTGCTGCCATCACTCGGATATCGTATTGTGTTTCGTTTCACGTCAATAGTAATGACCATCTCTGACATATATATTTTTTATATATTTACAACAGGCCAACTTGTAAAGTGTGGAAAATGTTTCGTCCGTGGGGAACCTCATAAATTTCCTCTGAACATTTTAACCGAGACCTATTACCGTTGAAGCGACAAAGTTTTAAAAGTAGAAAGGACCAATGGCCAATAGAGGGACATAGTGAAAAGATTTCATTTGCCACGGCACTCTAAAAATAACAAAGTTTTACGAATTTACCTCAGGTTCAAAAATCTAAAAAATAAAACAGGAGCAATCTGTCGGCAACGTTCAAACGTGATTGGTTAGCAAAAAAATTAAGCAGAGATCCAGCGGGAAGGAAAATAGACCTGGATTGTTCGGGTCCGTTGCAATAACAATCGCGCGATAGACACTGAATGGAATGGGACGAATGAGTGTGTTTT
The DNA here is from genome assembly GCA_003671415.1 of Megathymus violae. Classification (NCBI taxonomy): domain Eukaryota; kingdom Metazoa; phylum Arthropoda; class Insecta; order Lepidoptera; family Hesperiidae; genus Megathymus; species Megathymus violae. The sequence continues at coordinate 321,916 of PDGT01000010.1, forward strand.
TGTTTACTCCGAAGATGAACAGCTATGAATGGCACCGATTTAATGGCTTCCTATTATTTTAAGTGTACTTAATTAACAATAAACAATACATAAATAATGTTCAAGGTATATGTTAAAAGCTATTTTTTTAAAGAATTGAAATAATTAACGTTACATGTTAATTATCTGATGCTGAAATTATCGCTGAATTTGGTACGATATGTCTGTTAGACGTATAACGGATGAGATTGTTATATCGCAGAATTAGAAATAACGAATTAAAAAAGCATTAAAGTAAATATCGTATGTAATTAATTTCGTTTTATTATATCAAAATACATCATTGATACAGAGTTTACGGTGTAGCCTACATATCGATAGTATGTTTCTTATTTTATAAAAAAAACTGTTACAGGCCTTATAGTTTATCTATATTAATAATAAAATTCTAACCGATCGCTTTCTGTACAGAACTATATATGAGAAACAACTTTATTACGGGCCTTTATTAACGCAATAGAAATTTTGTCTGTTTGTCTGTGCGTTTGTTCCCGCTAATCTCAGAAACGGCTCAACCGATTTCGTTCTGGTTTTCACTAATGTATTGCAGTATGCGTCACTTAAAGTTTGTTTCATTGCATTCTGTCTATAAATAAAAAATATATAAATTAATTTAAAATAATGTAAGGCGTAGTTTTCCTGAAGCGAAGCGAGGGCAGTTTGTTAGTTCACAATATAATACGAGTAGTTCACAATAGAATAACTGAGGCGAGATTCCCTTGTCCACGAGATAGCCAGGTATCCCCGCGTGACCGGTCGTCTTTTCCCGATGACGTTCAATAATGTCCTAGGACTGGGTAGGGTCACCGAATCCCAAATTAAGGTTACTGGAAAACCGATAGGACCGGTACCGATTATCTGTGAAAACAGTCCTGGGAACATTTTATCATAAGGATTTCAAATAATTGACGTCGAAAACATTAACAATAGTCACAAAATTATAATCATAATAAAAAAAATGTGACCTGACTCAGTCAATCTGACCTGGGAATATATGAAATATTACAATGTTGAGCTTCATCGAGGAATTTCTTTTACCCTCCAAATTACAGAACGTAAGACTATAAGTTCAGAACTTAGGTTAGAACCCGTAGTTAAGTATTACTTTTAACTTTTAAATTTCCCCGTCAAATAGCAAATAGTGCATGTAAAAGACATGTATATTATGGATAATAAGTAAAATATAGTGATCCACGAATCCAATTCGGATTTCACCTTTTTTTAAATTCTTCATAAATATCTTTTATTATGTAGTATTGTGCATTCATATTTGCCGTTTACTTTCTTTACACGCTTTGATACATTCTACTCGTATGCTCTTCTGGAGGTCTCTGCTATCAGCCTTTCCTTCTCTGTTTTCCGTGAAAATTGGAGAATATATGTGTTGTGGCCCTGGGTGATTGCCCAGGCCAAACTACTCTGCGGGAAGTGCACGGCTTTCTCGACCGTACGGCTATGACCGAGCTCCTAAGAACCTGGCCGCGGGGACCAAAGACCTAAGCCTATGAGGTCCTGCGGTGTGGACTGTATAAAGGCTGGTTGCGGGATCGTCTAAGGATAATTTGGCGAGTTCAGTGGAAAGGGAAAGTATGTACGCGTACCTGGTTTTGGCTGAGGAATTCCGCAAGCAGACTGCCCTTTGTTGGCGGCCCACGCTGATGTTGACGCTTCAGGTGTGCTCCAGCCACCTTCACCAATGTTTTGTACTATCCTAAGCTACACTAAATTATAATTAATGAATAACACTTCACTCCACGTGCTCCTTGCAATATGGCCGTACTCGCGCGCGGTTGTGTGCGGTGCGGTGATGACTGGCGTCAGCGGATTCGCGGTGCTGCCTCGTAGTCCGTCAGCGGTGATCATTGACGACCGACTGACCGTATTCGCGTACATAGGTCGGGATCGAGGAGCGGAAGGAAGGGAATGAGAATAATGCCAATATATCTTAACAGAATCTTTACTACAATAGCGCGCGCGCGTATTTTAAACATATATGGCGGAAACAATATGGTTGACGCTCTATATTCAGAGTTATCAGCCAGTACTTGCTTTCTAACCTTCTTCTCATTCCCTGGCCGATAACGCATCAGTGATACCTTTGGTCATGCTGATGTCCATGGGCGACGGTGACCACTTACCATCAGATCGCTCAGTTGCTCGTTTGTCGGTTATGATTACAAAAAAAGTTATATTTTCAAATGTTATGTCTTGCTGGCTGACTGTCTGTGCACATGCTAGACTAAAACTCCTGAGCAGATTTTGATGATACTTGGCATATTTATAATCAAGAAGCAGAAAAAATGTGTCGTGACAAAGTGATAGATAGACGTGAGGGAACGTATAAGGATTTCGAATGTTAAAATATTGACAAACGTAATGTAGTATCAACTTTTGATTGTGGTGAAGTAGTCCGTTATTACAATTTTAACAACTAAGTTTATTTTACACAATGTCGCGCGTATTGCGGGCTAAAACATGTTGCAAGACAATTTACGCAGACAATGAAGTTGTTGATTCTTCCGCTCCACAAGTTTACTCACCCAATTTGTCGCTGGCGAAGTTTGTCGTGATGCTGATTAATGCCAACTTTTATATCTTTTGTTACATTTTATTTAAATGCAACGTTGTTTTAGGATTTTAAACAACGGTACTATTGTTTCTTTTAAATGGCTTCTGTTTATTTTGTTGCTTTAAAAAAATTCATGTCGTAAAAGATGACGTTTCAAGATGTAACTTAGTGCGTTATGTAATTTGATGTGTACTGTGTAAATCGCAAACGACAACAGAGCAATTAAGTGTGACGTCTGTCAACTGTCAATTATTTGAAGCACATTATTAGGTAATAATTGGAAGCTTATTTATTTATTTAGTGATTTATATGCATTGGACACTTAAACTTAAATTAAAGAAGCAATTTTGTACAATGGCCTTTATGGCAATGTCACCTTATGTCGAAAATCGATGAAAATGACGTTTAATTAAGGTTTACATTTTTTTTGTGAATAGACAACAAACAAATAGATGGGCAGACGAGCCACCAAATGGTAAGTGGTTACCATCTTTACATTTTCTTTTGTCAAAAAATATTTGAACGTCTTTTTATTTATTTACACTTTATTGTGTTAACCTAAACTAGGCTATTACAAAAGGCGGACTTAATAATGCCTAAGAAGATTTTCTCCCAGTCAATCTTTGGTGTAGGTGAGAAAATGTTGGCAGGTGGCAACAATAAAATTGATTAATATAAATAAAAATCTTACATACATATTTATACATATAATAAAACAATATCATAGTTATAAATATATGTCGGCAACGCCAGTAGTTTTAGCAGCATTGTCAAACATAGCGTGAGCGTATAATCGTTTAACACTTTTAATTAATTGTTAGCAAACACTTCACATCGAGCAAAAGAAACAAGTACAGTTCTCAGTGTGGAGGAACCGATCTCTACGACCGCAGAATGTAAACTGTGGCTCCATCCGGCGTCACTCCACTAGCTAGGCTCTGTTGTAGCACGATGTTAGCCGAGTATCGACGGCATCGCGGCGGTGCTGCCATCACTCGGATATCGTACTGTGTTTCGTTTCACGTCAATAGTAATGACCATCTCCGACATATATAATATATAATATTCAGAAACATATTTCCTAAAATATATATCAAAACTATGACAATAAATAAACTTAGACATACTATATAATATACTTAATATGGTGTATAAAATATGAATTGAGATAACTCTATATATAATACCCGTCTTTAGATAGTGCTTTCGGATTAGTCTTTTGAAGGAGCTCTTAGACGGAGCTTTTCTGATATTTATGGGCAGGGCGTTCCATAGCAGTGTTGCCTGAAAAGTAAATGAGTAGTGGTAGGAACAGATATTAAGCGATGCGATATCGATTTTAAGCATCGCATCGTAAATGAAGCTTGCTTTTAAGATGGGAAGGGGTATTTGGGTCATTTAAAATAGAGTACAAAAGAAGGAAAACTCTAGAATTGCGCCTTTGACAAATCGTGAGTCATTTCAACTGTTGACTGTGAGATATGGTTAAATTATCGTAGGCCGAAGATAAATCGGATACCTACATTTATTAAGAAGGCGCACTAGTTTGTTGAGAAGTTCTTCTGATAGCTCCGGGTAGACACATCAACGTAATCGAGTGCGGGTAATACTAGCGTATAGATCAGCATAAGCTTTGTCTTCACAGGAACGAAATGTTTAAATTGGCTGACTGTTTGCAGCGTGGCTGTAAGTTTATGGCTTATCTCTGTAACGTGTGGTCCTCGGCACAGACTACGATAAATGTGGAGGCCAAGGTTTCTTACAGAATTGCTTAGTGGAATTATAATTCCATTAAAAATAACGTAAGGCGCGTGAGTGACTTTACATAGCATTCCTGAACTGCTTAACAGAATTGTCTGACATTTAGTGCTTTTGTTTTATTCAATCTGCGTTGGTGTTATTCGCTTTTTCTTATTATACAGGAATATTTATTCTGTATGTCTAAGAATAATGAGGTATGCGGGATAACCTTTTTAATTGTAAAGTCAATATACGTATTTCATATAATTTGACGGTAATAATGACACAGATAGGTATTTAATTTAACATTAGTGATGGGGAAGGAAGTTTAGATAAGAGCTGTGAGAGAAATTAAGAAATTTAACAAATCCACGCTATATCAGATAGGAAATTGAGTTGGAGGGGCTTATTTGTGGAAAAAGTTAAATTCAAGCCGACGAAGTTGCAGTTAACTGTTATAGGTATAAATCTTTAACGGATATAAAACTTTAAAGAATATATTTAACTGTAAGTAATAAACCCACAAAAATTCAAATTCAAAATCATTCAACTATATAGGTATTCTGTAAATACATTTATGCACGTGATTTTTTGCTTCTACTACTGTTTCGAAAAGGTGTTTTGACATTGAGGCGAAGAAACGGCGCAAGCAACTCCTCAGCGTATCTTTTAAAACAATACATGGTAATTACAAAGTAAGTTTAACCTGCGCGGAATCGGTTTCAACACTGTTATTTCCAGTCCTTCTTGTCGTTAAAATATTCATCTATACTATCTACTAATATCCTTTACCTGTAAGCTATGCGTTAAAGCGTCGCTTAAAAGTTAAACGTTCCTAGTTTAACTGAATCAAAGACGATACCCAGTCATCTAATATTAATTAATTTTAATTTTGAAGGATCAAATTAATTATTTTTAAATAACTTAAGCTGCAACTTCAGTCGAGTATTATACTTTGTAAGTTAAATTAAGCACACCCGTAAAGTCATGTTACAAGTAAGTACTTAAAAAAATTCATCTAAGAGCTAAAGAAGAGTGGAAATAAAACCACCAAGATGTCAGACACACTTAGAATGTGTAAGAAGAATTTGTTTCGAAAGTACCACCATAGGGTCCGGTTACATGGACGAAGCGATAAATCTATACCGTATTATAAAGAGAGAAAGCGAGTTTTGTGTGTGTATATACGGCATGTAATCTTCGGAATCACGGCCAATATTTTGTTTACAATGAAAACAAAATGACATATATCGGACAAGAAGGAATTCGCTTTTCTTGCGTTTTAATCTTACCTCAGTGTTTTAGTGTTTTAAGGGACTTTTTCCATACTTGCAGGTCTACGGCCTACGCTTGTGTGGTGCCTTGCTGAGCGACGGACGAATTAATGGCACATATTTCCTTCAATTACCCATGAGTGTTGTGTTGACCTCTTTTCACTATGGTTTGCCGACATTTAAATAAAAAAGTAAAGATCCCTTAGGACACAATAAAATGTAAAAGAATCTTGGTGAGTAAAGTTCGTGAAAAAGTGAGGCAAAGTTCATTTGGGATACAAAAAATGAAGAGAAGGTCTTGACCTAGTGGGGGCAAGTGATACTCATAATGAAGGTGTTTCATCTCAATCCCAAGAAGTTAAAATCAACTGTGACCTAATTTAGGTACCTACGATTATAGTTGTGATATGTGAGATTGGCAATATGTTTCACTATCCAAGTGGCCCTTATGAACCTTATGTACCTACTCGATATCTGTTTATTAGCAAATGTGATGTTAATAAATATTTATTAATATAACATTCTAATACTACAAAATATCAGGTGATGGTACTTATATGCTCCTATTATATTATACCGATTACCTACTGTCTTATTTTCTTATTTATTACAACCGATAACCTTCACATTCCTAGGTTAAGATTTTCTCTTTTAATGTTAAAGGGACAAGCTATATAGCCATGGTGAGGTATTTAGTCTGACTAGTAGTAATACATTTATGCAAAATCCCGGAACCTGTTAATACGCGTTGGATGGTTGCTGCACTCAGCAAATTGCTTCAGTAACTCAGTCAAATCCAATCGGGTTTAGTGAGTAGGACTCCCAGTGGAGTCTTGCTCACAGATGTGGATAATGTTTAAAGATCCATTTTCACCTGGTCGAATAATGGGTCGATATTTATCTGTTTTGAAATAATTCTTTATGAGAATGTCTGATGAAATAATTATATTTCCAAACATGTTTCACCTCTCTCTCGACTTTATCTGCAAGAGTTAACCTCGAAACAGATATCTTTATCTTTGGGGCAGGGAAGGAGGTGCAACGCAATTCTAGAAGTATACATCATTATACATTGTGATCGCGGACTGTTGTAATGGAGATTATTAAAATCAATACTAAAAATCAAACTGCTAATACTAATAATAATAGACCTCAATATTGATAAGTAATTATCAATATCGACGCGAGGGCAGATCATTAGTATAATAATAGCAATAAATTTTTGTCAAGTAACGCTTGATATAATTAATTTGATTCAAAACACACGCCATCGAGATTCCAATGTGAACAAACCCTAAGTTTGGAGAAAGCTGACCGCTCACTCTCAAGAGAGACGTTAGAGTGGGTAGTTTTACAACCTCTCATAAGGTTTTTTACCCCTTTCATAAGTTTCAACTTGATCTTTATTAAAGACGGTCGTTCGTCCCTAAGGTGTGGAAGTAATTTAGTTATTCTATCCAAAGTAATTATTTTCAGATTAAAAGTGAACTTTGTCAGAATTAAAGTTTGTTTGGGTTTCCAAAGTTTAGTTAGGATCTGTATTTGTGTAGTACGAATATTTGTTTTGTAGGTTTGTTGCACTCTACATTCCATCACTGTACAAGGTAAAAAAAAAGATATAATTTTTTAATTTGATATAATATATACTAGCAAAATGCCCTCGCTCCGCTTTAGAAAAACTACCTGACGCTTAGAAGTAGCATCTGCATTGTTTTAAGACTGGGTTTTTCTACTTGTGTGAATTAGAAATATATATATTAATTCATAACTTCTTTATTTATGGACAGATTGAAATGAATATAAATTTAAATATTAAGTGTCGTTGTCTGCAATACATTATTGAAAACCGTAAAGAAATCGGTTAAGCCTTAACGCACGGACAAACAGATAAACAGACAAATATTCTAACATCTATTGTTTTGGGCTCTGTTGCTTTAATAAATGCCTCTAATAGTAGTTTGTCTCATATATCCTTAATGTACAGAAAGCGAGTTAGAATTTTATTAAATGTATAGATAGATAGATTAGGTGGCAAGGCGTTGGTGATGTCTGTCTTACCTCTTTGTGTGTGTGGCTTCTTTTAAAGCCACGGATCGTCTGATCGTTTCTCGGCTATTGACATGAAAGGCAATGTGCTGTATGAAAGGTATGAATCCTAAAGTTGTACATTGTTCCCATTAAATTTTTTCCCATTAGGTTAACAAGTCAGGTCTCAACAAAAAATGGATCAATACTCCAAAGATGGAATATGGCGCCTTGCTCGTGGATAGTCTTATATTATCATTTAATTAGCACATTATTAGCATCACCTTTAATTGTGTTCTAACCAACTCCAATAAAATTTAAAAAATTCAATAAAATCTAGTAAATGGCACAAAACCTATTATATTACTTACTTCACCTGGGTAAACTCGTAGTAATTTTTCCACCGCAACAAAAGAATATGTTTTTAAGTTTCACAACACGAAAATTGAACTTACGCAGTACTCATCGCTTAAGCCTCTCATTATGAACGTTGCATTACGTCGCAAAGCGGCGAAAGTGAGTTAAATAAGCGAGCATATTTAGTTAAGCCATACAAAGGACCTTCATAATTAGTTGAAGTGGCGAAAAATGGTCGCGACGTCGTTATGAAGCGTGCCCTTGCCACGCAAATTTCACCTCAATGTCTCAACAGGTACACGCTTTATCGGCTCTTCCTCTGGCGACGCATCGTTCCTTACATTAAAGTGTTAGCGTTTAATTTGGCCAGCGTATTCATTGTTTTTACAAATATTGCTACCGAAATTAAATTGTCCGTGTCGTATGATATCTCGTGTTTTTATGTTTTGGGTAGGTACCTTGTATATGGACGTATTAAATATTTTTTTAACCTTTATAGCGTTATCATTTTACATAAATCGAGATTTAAAATTGTTTAGCGGTCGTCGCCATACGTTTCGCGCGTTTCAAATAATTTATATTAATCTTATTCTGCTTAATGCACCAATCATCTGTTTCCTATTAGTTGGGAAATAAAATAACCTTATTAAATTAATTAATAAATTGAATTAGGTTTATTTAGTTTGATATTTATACTGATGAAGTTTTGATTTTTATAAATATTCTTGTTTTCAATGTGTCTGATCCAAAATTATTAAAATTTTCATATTGCGCAGTTATAATAAAGGGCTATTCGTAGAAATCAATTTTGTAACTTTGTACATTGAACTTTATAACCATATTCATGTATTCAAATTGATATTTATCCTTTATTCTGGACGGAATCGTTTTGTCCGCACAACAGTATTGTATTGTCGCCTAAAATTGCTTAATACACAGTAAATTATTTCACTATTCAATTTCATTATGATCCTTAACTTCATATCAACTATATTTATATACCACTATACAAATCTATACACTCTCTCTGTACATTTAATTTATGATTCAAAAGATAAAAGTCACTGCAACCAGCGCTACCTATACGGCATTAACGTAACTATGTTTGTCGGAGTGATCTCGTCGCCCTTTATATGTATGCAAAGTTTCATATCAACTGGGCTAACAGTTCTCGAGTTTTAGGTGAACATATAAATACACATACATAGATGATGATGGAGATGATATTATACCATAAAAATTAAAAACTCGTGTGAAAGGCATTCTCACATACATTATCTTTTTTTATGTATATATAGATTTATTCTATTTTCAAATGTTTTTCTCTGTCCGTCTAGCTTCGCAAAACGTCTTAACCGATTTTTATGAAAATTTGTGTATAGGAAGAACATGATTTCGTATAATGATAAGCGGCATATAATATCAGTACTTATTTTATTTACTATGATTTATTGGTATTTCTTCATCAACTAATATATACATTTTTTCTATGAAGGTGTGCCATAATAGTTGTATAGTGATGTTAGTATATCATAAAACGAATATTTATCATGAAATTTGACAAAAAAATTAAATGTACAGACATAGAGACATTACAGATTTATATAGATAGATATATTTTATATAGCCTTTCATCCGCACAATCACTTGTTCTCACTACATACCAATTTTCATTAAATTGGTCAAGCCGTTTTTGAGTTATCTCGAGACAAACACGAAAATCTCAGCGGATAGATATACTAGTACTGCTTTGACGTGTACAAATTCTTCTTTAGATAGATTTGTTCTGTCTAACACAACTTGAACATTTTACGCTACTCTACCATTATACAATGTTATACTTAGAAACTAATTAAGTAATTAAAATACGGCTTCTGTACCGTATTTCAAAATAGGTTCACTACGCGGATGATAATTTAAAATTAACCTGTACATTGCTGTTTTTAGTTCGACTTGTTCTTACAAACTTTCGCGGTCTGTGGTAAAAGTTTTGCTCGCGCTACAAAATTCTGTAACTAATGAAGTGCAGCAGAGTTCTTTGACCTTTATCATCACAGGGTAAGAGGAAGTTGTAAATTGAAAAGTTTCATAGATTTATTATGCTACTGTTCCATTGAGCTGCGCCATTGATGTAAGCAATCATAGTCTGACGGCTTGTAATTTATTGATCGACCGATTTGAAATTCTTAGGCTGTATGTTAAATTTGCAGTTCGAAAAAATTCATAAGCTCTGTCATTTTTAACCTGTCGTTTGACCCTGTTGTTAACGGGGCCCTTTGAGCCGCGAAGGAATTACCAACACAGATACTGTCCATTGATGGGAAAGCGTTCAACTTTGTGATTCCACAATATTGCCAAACGATTATTAGTGATTTAATGGAGTGCGCTTTACATGACTGGTAGATATTTAATGATAATGTTTATTCACGATTGGACTACGACATATATATGTATTGCACGGCATGTATATATATTGCATATTATGTTGTACATGCATTGACGTAATCCATGAGTGCATCGGGGACTCACAGAAAATCGGCGTCTTTTGTTACATACTACGTCACTGGAGCGTGATAGGATATTGTGTGTTATCAGCTAAAAGACGAACGAAGGAGGAAAGAAAAAGAAAATGTATGCGCACACACAGATACACACACATACACACATAAATATACATATTCATGTTTTATTATTGACAACACTAATATAATAAAATGAAATATAATTGTACCTCATGGTCTTCAGCCACGTATACATTTTGTGAAACGTTTTTGTCAAATAAATGAATTATGAATTATTATGAATAGTTACAAAGCTTTTAATATTAAGAAAGCAATATTGTAAAGTAAAACATGATATAGTAGATCTCGATGATTTACAATGGTAAAAACTGCGAAATGTTATATAATGTAAGTAACTTTATCTCCCTTCGGACACATTTTATTCATGGATATTTATTTAGCCATGACCACGATCGACGATCCATGTAAGTGCAATGTCGGCGTAACATATAATGCATAACATAAGAATCGTATATAAACAAATATATATTATAAAAGCCTTAAAACATTCATAAAAATCCAATAAAGGAATCGAAATTGGATAAAATGTTTGCAATATCAGATGAGATTAATTCATATCCGGCAGCTATGAAACGGGTCCGTCAAAGTTTTAATGTTCTGACTTTAATTATTTGCTATTGTTTCGGGCATACTCAAAGTTTCTGTTGTTGAGGCCTTCCTCTCCGAGGTTACTTATTTCGTAACAAAATATGTTCTGGAAATTCAAATTGAATTGAATTTATTTTAAGGTTTAATGTCTAGTTTACTTTGTCATCAGATTTAAGACATACGTCAAATGAGTAATGTCGAATAACTTTAGATACGACCTTCTAATCCTGGTGAAAGTTTATAATAATTAGATAATATTAATATGATCCTTTTAGCAATAAGCAAAAACAAGTGGCAGTAAGCCCACGGAAAATTCGTCACCTGCTGCATTTAAATAGGCGGTAGATGTTCTCATTTGTTTCTCCATTGTTGCTAAAATTATTCCATAGAAATACTCGTATAGCCAATTGACATTTTTATTCATTAACGATATAAAATATCATCTGATAAATTTTCAGTTCAGAAGAAATACCTGGACCCATAATTTTTCTTTCATGATTGCGCCCTTAGCTAACGATCCACTACGTCATAGTTAGCCGACTTTTTTTTGCAAGGTATTTGAATAGCTATAATTTTGATAAATTTACAATAGGTAGGAAGTTACTAAAATTTTTGTTTCTACCTGTGTTGGAGGATACCGCTGCTCATTCCATCCACTGAACTGCAACTGACGTTCACGAGTCATCATGGTACAACTCTCAGCATTCGACTACTTATTATCACTCAAAAGAAAATTTCTACCTGGCTCTTTGACTAAAATCCGTTGCTGCCTGTAAGTGAAATTTCAATGGTTACACTATTCCTTTTTTTATTGCTTGGCTCGTGCAGGCTGGTAGGGATTTTGCTGCGTGACTTAACAATTTACCACCTTTCTTCTAAAAGTGAACAATTATATATTTTTTAGTGTGTTTCATTGCTACTGACAGCGGAGGGCCAGTTAACCAGAAATATAACGCTAATTCTTGCCCAATAACACACCGTTTATGTTTTCGGTGTTACTGATATATATGTATATTTTACACACTTGTAGTGTTTACTCGGGTGTTCCTGCGTCGATGTTCTGATATTTAACTGTCTGATTTATTTAAGTAACTGCTCGTGTACATTGTTTAGAAAGTTATTTAAAATATTGGAGTGTATGACACATTTCAATATAAATCCTCTATACATTACGCAGTATCTTTAGTTGACACATAAAGTTCGTCTAACAATATATAACTAACTAACATATCTATATATTCCATCTTTGATTCCGAAGCCGACTATAAGATATTCAAATTCATTATAATTTTCACTACATGCAGATATAGCACATAATTGTAAAACAGCCGTATGGTGGACGGTAAAGGAGGCCTCCTAACAAATATTTATAGTAAAAACCTGCCGGTTTTAATTTAAAGAGCTTAATTGTATATAATCATTAATTTCTCAATTTATATTCAAGTGGTTTAACGAGTGAACACTACCACTAGTAAGAAAACAACTAAAACGTATTATTATGATAAAAATATGAACCTTCCACCGTTTATCCTTACGTAGCAGCTAAAGATAAAACCTGAGCTCGTTCGAAATCATCAATTTGCATCACGTTATGCTACAATAGCCATTCTTCATCCACAATCTCCATTAGATGCCTAACAATGATAAATAAGGGAACGTGAACGCTCACGTACAATACGGCACAGTCCGCGAGAGTGAATGGCTCGTAATACAGCATTATGCTTATGACAGCTGGAAATGTGAGCCGAGCAGCGTTCGATAAATTATGCCGTGTCCAGACTAATAAAGATGTTAATGATCGACTAAACAATTTGTAGTTCCTGCGCTTCTAGCGGAGCAAACGCTTCAGCTTCTACAAAACAATTTATTTGTGAAGTTGGTCCAACGTGATTATGATGGCATCAATCTATGAGTGCCTGAAGCACATATATTAGCAGTCTCTTGTGGCGTACCACTTCAATGAAATTCAATTCAATCATTCAAATCTGGTTTCAATTACCCATTATTAGCTTAAGACTATATGTTTATAGGTGTCTAATCATAATTGAGGAATCCCGATTCTGCCATACCACCCTTGCAAGGATTGTTAAAAGAGTTAGTAACTTTGGTAGTCGGTGTGTTATATTAGTGAGTCAGACTTTCATACGCCACCCGCAGGCTGACATCATCACCATCATCCTCCTGCCCTTATCCCAATTTTATTTGTGGTCGGCGCAGCATGTATTTTTTCTCCATACTTCTCTATCAGCCCTCATCTCACTAGTAACATCCATTCTAGCCATATCATCCTTCACACAATCCATCTATCGCTTCTTTGGCCTTCCTCTACCTCTATAGCCATCTACGTTCATACTTAATACCTTCCGTACAACATGCTCTTCATTCCTCCGCATAACATGACCATACCATGATAGCCGGTTTCCGTGTAGCTTTTCGGTTACCGGCTGACATAGCCCGACGATAGAAATTTGCAATAACAAATACCCCGGCGTTTTAAGGAGCCCTGCAAAAACGGAAACACAAAAATTTGATAATTCACTGCTTAAGCGCTTTGAATTTTTTTATTTTATTTCGGGTTACGAAAAATATTTAATCCGCTTTTGTGCAGAATCCAACCAAGTAATCACACTTTTGGGGCTGTAGAATGTAGCAATTCAGGCGAGACCTAAAATTTAAGGATTTCGAGGATTATCTTCGTGTTAACAGTTTATAGCCTTTAAGATGTCTCTTAACATCTTACCCCACTCTTATTAATAAAATATACATTGAAAAGAAAGATTTGTTTAAAATTCTAAATTTAATCTCAAACATTCCAAAATTCAGTAGGCCAAACTAAGTGACATCTTGTCTTTCAAAAGCGTATTTAGTAAATGTGTGTTTGTTTTGGATTTACCTACATTTAATGCCTACTCAATGAAAACTTCGAAGAAAAGATTTAGGACGTAACCTACAAAAGTTTTGCTTTGAGAGCTGATTTCGGTTTATTCGGGTACCTGTCTAGTTTTTCTATAAACACAAGTTCCAAAGTGTAGAGCTTTATATTTTCTATTATTATTACCTATCTTTGTTGTGGTTGATTATCGTTAATGGTTAATGAACAAGTTACGTTACATGTAACACCGACAATGCTACTACATCGCACTCAAATAACAGGCTAACGAGCATTTTCAACACTTTATCAAACGAGACCTCTTGGCAGGATAATTGTGCGTAAGGCCAGCGGGGTGATAGGCGTACCTACATGAATCTATTTTAGAGTTTTAGAAATGTTAAATTACATATATTATTTTCAATCGTGTAATATAATGACGCAATACCTAGACTGTGTTGGCTTAGGAACGGTCATCAAAGACGATAGACCATGGTGTTCAGCAATTTAAATTTTTGTACCTATATGAAATTTTAAAACAACCTACTATTGCATGTATCAATTGTATTTACTGTATTTATCAAAAACCTATGAACTCCCAGTCACTATCTATTAAAAATATATATAAAAATGATCCTACTCGACATATTTGCATTTTAAATAATTGCTTTACTTAATAACCAGAATTAAAAAAGAACCTGAAGCACTCAGATAGTTATTTCTCTTTTTAAAACATGTACTTACTTTTCACTTTTCGTGAGTTGTCTTTGTCGGTGTATCGGGTTTTATGCATCTAAAAGTGTTACCAGCGGTGAGAAGCAGCGGGGTAGATCGTATTCTGCACACACTGTCGAGTAATTTTTATTACTTCGTCGTCGATCTTTAATGCGGTGATCTGACAGTGGAGTGTAAAGTGAATTCAACTTTGGATCCAAAACAATGCACGTGGTACTCTGTGCTTAATACCAGAGCTATGACGATAAGTCCCTCTTGTTAGAGGTAGCTGGCTTCTATATTATCCAACTTAAACCTAATGGAAGTCATGTATGGCGTTAGAATTTTTTACCGCTCTGGTTTGCTACTTGCTTCTAAAATTAAACATTAAAATATAGTTCAGATAAAACAGGAAATCTGCAAATTTGAGAGCTTTTCATATTTTTAAGTGTCAAGTTTATCTATTTTAATTAGCTACTATAGCTGATTGTGGCCTTAACCCTCTCATTATGTGAATAGACCTGAGGTTAGTGGTGAGATAATTTTGATACAACATTTTTTTATTTCATGCCACGTTGTATGATATTCGTAGCGCTATGTCACGAATATGCAGTGACTAGCGCATGGTGTCATGATTGCGCCCACGGTTTAATTACTGATGGTAATCTGCTTTTAGCCGTGCATTGCAGTGACGAACTTTGTTCAGCGTTTAGGCGGATTTCAAAGGAGCTGGCTTCAAAGCCTTTTAGTTGGACGGAAAGATTGGCCGCAGAAGTTTTTGCTTTCAGCCCAAAAGTTTTGTAAGAAGCCATGGCACCGCTAATGTATCTCGGCTGGCTGTTTGTTTGGATTGAAATTTTAAAAACCCCAGCTGTGGGTACTTCGTGTGGTTCGTTTGTGTTACATTTAAATTCAGCTTTTATTTATAGAGATGTTGGGTGCTTTATACGAATCTCATTTAACATTTTAGGAAAGTGATTTTACTATGTTTTACGTAAGCTGAAATGGTTCTAAATGTAGTCATAAATGTCGGTGTAGGTACATTAACAAAGCTTTTAGCCGACCACATAAAGACCGCTCTTAGCTCTGTATCTTTTATACATAAATACATAGATACACATCTAGTTACTTCACGCTCAAGTTTATTAAAATTAATTTTATTGATTTTACTTATGGAGAATGAACGATGGCGTCTTGTTAAGTGTGTATGTGATGAAGAACTACATAGGTGAGCTGAAACTCTATGGGTGACTAGTAACTTCGTTAGAAATAACTCGCG
This sequence comes from Megathymus violae, assembly GCA_003671415.1. Lineage (NCBI taxonomy): Eukaryota > Metazoa > Arthropoda > Insecta > Lepidoptera > Hesperiidae > Megathymus > Megathymus violae. Next base: position 337,952 of record PDGT01000010.1, read on the forward strand.
ACTAAACCAGTCTGCTAAAGCCATGTATGTACTCTTTTGAACAAGGGAAGAAAAGCCACGTGGAATTTTAGTTACCAAAGGTAAAGAAGATTTTAGGAATAGTAGAAATATTTGGATTCGTAGGCTGTTATCAACTACATTATGATACTTAGAATATACACGTAAAGTGAATACAATAATCCTATAACTTCCTTGGTAGTGGGTCTATTTAAATATTTTTGAATTTTTGGACATTAATAGGTTTGATTCCTGGTTATGACTTAGATTTAGTTAGTTGCTGTTTAATTTTATTTTGTAGGTTTATACACAAGACTCTCTTACCCCAGAAAATGTAATGGTTTCATCGGAAAAATAATTTAAAACACTAATGCGCCTCATAAAGTTTAATGCATAGACGTGTTTGTAGACAACCACTTAAGCGTGAGCGGGTAATCTGTAACTACAGAAGACGGATTTTTGAACATCGGATTGGGTAAAAACTATAGGCAATTTCTAGTTTAAATCGCGCGGCACTGAGCGCTAAATCACTTCGTTTTGACAAACAGTGTTGTATATCTGTCGCAGAGCGTTGTTCGGCTGGTTTATCTCTAAACTAACTGGGTCCCTGCACACTAAATTTAGAAAGCCATCTTTTAGTGGTCTATGTATCCGACAAAAAAATGTCTGTTACAAGCGATTTTCGCTGAATCCATTTGACAGATGAAGTTTAGAACAGTTTTATTAGTTCGGTGACCAGACGGTTATTTTTTTTATAATCTTTACTGTAAATAAACAAAGTTATTACGAAAAATAAAAAAAAGACGTATGAAATGAAAAGTGTTGTTATTAGGAATACATAATTGTTATAATTTTAAAATGCATAGTTAAAATGACTCTTTATTTACCCTGTATTCTCCGAAACTTATGAAACAGAATTTACAAAATTAGTAAACATTCTCGAACTTCCTCACTATGGTTTTCAAAAAAAGTTATATGCCATTTTTAAGTCTTCACGGGAAAAAATTATTATTAAAACTTAGAATGGAATCCTGTCTCATTATTAATGAGATTTGGATCTACTGGAGTTTATTTATTTTAGGTCATTGAAATATATGTACATCCGTTAACTTGACCAGCCTTGTCATCTGCGCTACAAGGGTCGCAAGGTACGCAAAGGTAATTGTATAAATGTCATTATTATAAAAAACATTTATTTCTTAAATTAACGTTTTGTTAAATTAAAATATTTTCATTATACTGGGTTCCTGAATTTTGACTACTAACTACTTTTAAATTTTATAACTAAAGGTTTTCAAAAATGATTTTCCAAATAAAACCTAAAAAAAATAAACCTTATCCCGGTGTGGTAAGATAACATATGTATGTGAGTCAATATTTCGTAGCAGCATAGCATCATATAAATATGAGTCTTATTTCTTGAGAAACAAAGTCGAAATAGCCGGTAGCAATAATCGAGACGAGTGTCCGGGGACAGCCCGTCACAACTCGAGATTTACGAGGCCCGGAGCAGCATCCATTTCACTGGGCCCCACTCACGTGCTACATGCAAAAGCACTCGTGCCGAAAACTCACGAAACTACTACACCGCAATGAGAACGGGCCCCTTAATTAAATAATTTTCATTATGAGACCGCAGAACGTTTGTAATGGCGTTATTTATGTGCTCTTAAGCCGTGGTAATAGTATTAAAGAACATAATAAAATTATCATTAAAATTATCATAAAATAATGTTTTATGGCAATGGATGGAGTCATTACTGCAAACGAAAGATCATTAGTGAAGAGTTCTGAATCTACTACGAACCATAGACCTCAGAATTTTTAATTGTGATTAAAAAAAACACACAATTACACGCGTCCAAAAATATATTTTCCTTATAAATGAAAAAATGTGTATTGGCTAGATATAATATCTATGTAATGTAACAATGTAAATTTAGTTAGCGGTGAAGAAATTTAAAAGGCCAAAACGTACGAAGTGAGATAAGTCATCAGTTCGTCTCTTGTGTTATCTCCTTTCATTTTGAAGTTTACGTATTTCGTCATCGCTAAACAAATATAACATTGTCTACAGACAGAGCTAAATTATCTGTGCAATTTCTCCGATCCGCCGAAGAATAATGAGTCAACCTCCTCCCCGTTCCAGTTGAACTGTGTCAACTAGAACTACGGTTATAGCTAAATCCGACTCAATCTACGTCACACACACTAGTTGCTGTTCGGGTACCACTCATAAAGAAATAAGGATGTTAACTATCTTGAAAGACATCGCACCGTAGAATCCAATTCCACTCAGAATGAGGGTCCTAACTTACCAGGCTGATATGAAAGCGTCCCACCAGCCGCCTTTACTATCGGGATTAACCTATATCAAGGAACCAGATTGCAAAATGGAATCACGTGTAAGGAATTATTTGTTTAAATGTTAATTTTAACTGTTCATAAACTATATCTTCTCTTTTTCGCTTTGCAAATAACTGTGATTAGGCTTCACGCACGTAGCTCCACTGTTCGACACGACCAGCATTTGTTAATTCGTATGAAATCGATCAAGTACTTCTATGGAGTGGATTAATTAGAAATAACATTGTCGTCGTTCACGGGTGAAAGGATTGATTTCATTCTAATTGACAGGTACCAGTTGTAGGCATATTACTGGACATAATACTGGAGAAGTTTCACACACAAACACATATTTTCAATCCCGCAGGATTTTTGTTAGATTTACTTCAATCCAGCGGGGTCTTCTTTATGTTGACATTTAATAATGAATTTAAGTTTACTAATTGTCTTAATTTTTCGTACTAAAGTAAAGTATCAATAAAAAACGTAACAAAAAAATATCATATAATAAATCACTTCTCCTTTTGGAAATGTGATCTTAAAAAAACAAGTAGCATCAATAGTGTTATCTCCCAATCTACTTCTCATAGAACTACATAATTATATAGCCAGCGGCGAAAAAGGCTGTTTCTGCCTCGACGCCTGTTGGTTTTATGGTTGTTAAGTAGTCGTACAACAAAGTTAAATACTTATCATTTACTTTAATTTGCGTGATTTTATGCTTGCGGATCCGCAAGCTGTTGCGGGATCCCGCAGTATCTAAAATTATGCTGGATACCGCTGAATTGCGGGATCCCTCTTTTCCGGATTGCAATCTCTAATGGTATGGTATAGTACGATATTGTAAAGTGTTGACCATTGCAAATGTTTACTCTGTGTTATTTATTACTACTTCACATTACGATTGCGAGTGGTTACAAGGGTAATAATTTCATTGACCCTAATAGCGTTATCGCATGTGACGTCAATTTTCTGTGTTTGTTCTTGTTACGTGAAAAATGTGTAAATTGCCTCACATGTGTGCATTTGTGGTGTTTGACACATAAAGACGCGAAAAGGGTTTTTATTTATTTATTTAGTTTTTCTTTATTGCTCCAACTTGTGATACGCTAAGTTGACTTAATTCTAAATATCATTTTCAAACAGTCAAGCTAAGGACTTGCAAAGTATTATGAAGAAGAGCAAAGAAATTCCAAGAGAAGATTAAGTATGATTTATATAATATATGTAAAGTACCCATACACACGTAGAAAAACGTATGCGTTGAATAACCAAAACATATATTATGTAAAGTAAGTAAAATTTGTAATTGTTATTAAAATTGTTTATTTTACAAGAATGTAAGAATCACGTTTCCCGAAACAAAGCGATAGCATGTAATTAGCAATTAATAAGTAAAATAAACTGCATAAAAAAAGTATAAACCAACATATCACTTCCTTAAAAGCATTTGGTTAATTTTTGTATGATAATTTTTTTCAAACCGAAAAACTCGAGTATTTACCGTAGTATCCATAAGTTTACTTTCCCTAATTCAATTGTTGTAGGGCAGCGCAAATACGTCACAGGCGGCTACTGTGAGGCGGTGACGTCACGCCGCACCGTGACAATAATTACTGAAGATTGATTCATTCTGTACAGTGATAGAACGACAACTCGCAACATGCATTCCGCTTTCATACATTTACTAAACAGAATTGGGTTATTTAAAATGTTTATAATGAGCTGATGATTGTAGCGGGATACTTAGGTAATTGATAACACATCTTAGGTACGAGTACGGCTAATTTATAAGTCACTTAAGTTTAATTTATTTGAATTTTTTTTCCTGTCTGAGTACAAAAACTTTGTACAGATATAAGACAACCCGAGGAATTTATTAAAATCTGTCATCATCGGTAAATTGTAAGAGTAGTGTACTTTTTAATACAAACTATGAATATGCAAGAATGGTTATTTATAATTATCATAATTGGAAATTCTGCACCTTACACGTCTTTACACAGTCGATAAAAAAAACAATTTATTGTAGTGAAAAAATTTAAAAAAATAAAAAATAACAAATGGTGTTATTAAATTTTCACGGAGAAAAAGTCACCAGTTAACGGTTGTTGACACTTAGTTAATTCACTTGCACAGTTGTTTTATTTGGACAACGCAATTGTGTCACGCGTCACCGAAGACGTGACTTTTGAACGATCATGACACTTTGCTTGGATGATCGAGGTTCGAACGAAAACAACACACAGAGTAACTGTTTTTTGGAAACGGTATCCGTTTATAGTGGTTGTACATAAACCATGAACAGCTACAGAAATGCCTGAAGTATTGTCACTGTAGCAAGCTATTATATTTGGCACTACCTAGATGACTGAACCCACACTCTGACATCGTGTGACCTGCTCGTACACGATTTTGACGAAGCGTTTTTTTACTATTTTGTTTTAATTTAAAATTTAAGAACGAGTTACATGAATAAAGCGTAAGGCAATTGCGAAACATTTAGAATTAGGCGTATTACATTAATTGTTGTATTGATAAAAACCTAAATTTTGTGTTGTGAATTCACTACAACAAATTGAAATTGAATTGTCGACAAATTGAAATATGCAGGCCTTATTTTTAAGAAATCTGCTTGAATCTTGAAGTGACAGTTGTATATTAGATTAATTTTGACTGTCAGTTACTTAACTTTTCTAATCCTCCCATTCTCTTTCCGTAGACGGATCTAATTTGGATGTAATTAAATAAATTATTAAGGTTTCCCGACTTCAGTCGGTTCACGTAGTGTTTTAAGAGCTCTTATATTTTTCAAAGCTGAACTTTATCTGAACTAGTGATTCTTTATTTATCGACGCAGTAGTAAACGTAGCCTTGATATGATTTTGCACAGACAAACAGTTGTTATCTAATCTATTTTCTAATAGATTCCAAGCTATGGTAATATTTTCAGTAAAATTCACTTACCATTAACGCCAGTTGGATACGAACGTAAATAGTGAAATTTGAACAAAGTATCACAAAACTCAATCTAATGGCCATAAGAACCGTCAAATGATGGTAACGAAATCGTTGGTAATTTGACAGCAAAATATTTTTTGTTAGAATTTTGAATTTGATCGTCCTTTACGTTAAGCATACATTTAGATTTAGCAACGTAGGCTTAAAGGCTCTCAAAGGTTTCTCTCTTGGCTAATTCATTTTCAATTTGACTACAGGAATTTGAACTCAATTGAATCTTGAATTTCTGAAAATTGTTGTAACAATTTTTCTGCTTTATATAGATGTGTTTGCAGTTCTACTACTTTGCAAGACTGTCTACATTAAAACTACATATCATTTATTAAATAACAGGAATTTATCACCGATAAATCCCCTTTTTTGTTTTAATACTTCTTTTTATTCAATTTCTAGCGTTTTCTAGAAGGTATCAGCAAGTATTTGAAATACAATTTGGATGTGGGTTAGCGACGACGCACGGACACTAACCGTGTCCGCTGCGCAACAAAATAACAATTTACGCCAGGATTCAAGTTTCATCAACATTCAAATCACTATTAGCACAAATTAAACGCTGGATATAAGTAAGGAAGGATAAAGATGGATGACTATGTTCTGATCGTTTATGCCCGTATCGGTGTATCCTTGTTACTAGTTTCGAACGTCCGATTTATGTTGGCCTTTCTGATTTGTTTTGCTTAATTCGGCTCGAAGGACCATATGTTTGGTTTTCATGGTGACGAAATGAAAATGAAAAATATATTTATTGCTTTTCTTTTCTAACATAATTTTGGTTCCTAGCTCCCATACTAGGATTTCCTATGTTGTTTGTGGGTAACTAGATTCATACCACTCCTTATAAATAAAATAACGAATATCATTATAAACAACAAATATTAAAAACGAAAAAGTAACCAAATTTACGAAAGTGTGGGTGTGTATGTGTGCGCGTGCGTCTCGCGTGTTTTTTGTATGTGTGTGTGTGTGTGAAATAAAAAAATCTTCAATAGCTTAAGGTTTGTAGTGAAATTTGAACCTTTAGAATGACATTTAAGAAAGAAAACATACAAAACGTGAAGCGAATAAGTAAGAATTTTTTTGATCTTAAATTATGGTTGCGGACTCGTCCCACTCCCTTAGGTTTAATTCTTCAATATTGGACATACCTACTCACATAGCAATGTCACCGTACTGAAATATTACTATGTATATACATGGAGGTTTTTGTGGTGGTTACCACTTTCCATCAGGTTACCCATCTCCTTGTTTGTCGATTATTAACATAAACTTACAACAAAAATGCTCTAAGATTATAATAAATCGAAATAGTTTCCCCAAGAACAATAATATTCTCATTCGATATTCTCAGAGAGCTGCGGAAAATGGAAGTTATTTTGATTCAATTTGAATGGGAAATTAGGAAGTGTAAGGGGAGCCATTTATTTTCAACATAGACTCGTTTAAGTTGATCGTAAACTAGTATATTTATATTTAAAGTTAACTTTTAAACACATATTTTTTTTTCTCTTAGATTAGAAAAACATTTAGCGGTGCATGTAGATTTCAAAACTCGCTATACCAAATGACCGTTCAGAAAGTTACTTTCTAACCATCAAGTTATCACTATTCAAAGAATTCCCAGACTAAACCAAGATGTAAAATGTTTCAGACTAACTATGGCGTTATTTCTAAAGTATCAAAACCATTGTCAACAGAATTAAATTACTGCGCGTACTTTAAAAAGTAAAATAAATTTGGAAAAATACGGCACTTTCTTCGAGCGTAGGATTTCACTTCGCGTCTACGAAATAATTACGCTCTGTCTCCGGGCAAGCAAATAATTAATAGCACGAATAAATCTTAAAGTTTTGCCGGGTTTGGTTACTTTATTTAAAACGTTGATGCTTCGGAGCATTCTTCGTCGTTAATCATTTTAACGTTGCCTAATTTAATCGTTTCCAACAGACTTCAATTTCATATCAATCACTTCGAAATTCAGTGCTTGACTACAATGTCACCTGATGGTAAGTGGCCATGTAGCCTTAGAAGATAAACTGCAGTAACTTAGAAAAGGTAGTTCTACAGTCGGCAAAACTGCCTCTGGCCTTACTAAGGTAAGTAGTGATACTTACCTTTAGGTGGCGCGTCTACTCGTTTGTCGGCTAGTTACATAAAAAAGCCTATTCACTTTTCATTGTGATCAAACTCGTGGTCCACGCATTCACTGGGAAACGACATCAAGACAGAACTATCGCAGGCAGCCGAATAGGGCAACACGCTTAGGTTCTGGTGGGTGTGCACTCACGGCGGCACCGGCAAATGAGCGCGCTGACGAACTCGTCAAGCAAGCTGCTCTGCACAGGAGGACGGTTGCAATGTATGACAGATTCCCGTGTCGTTCGCTAGAAGTATGATACGCCAACGCACGCGAGAGACATGGCATGCCGAATACATCCAATCACAGAAAGGCAGAATCACCAAGCTGTTCTTCCCGGATATCCAAAAGGCTTACCGAGATATCGGCAAAATTGGCGTGTCGTACTGGAAAACTCAGGTGTGGATAGGGCACGGTGGACTAGCCCAGTACCTTCATCGCTTTAGGCGACGCGATGATCCCAGATGCTTATGCTCCCCAGATACCAAAGAAACAGTCGAGCACGTTCTGAACAAATGCCTGCGCTTTGGTGCCAGCAGGTTGCAGCTCGAACTCGAGGTAAACATGCGCGTTGAGACCTTGAACTGGAACCCTTTTGGCGGGGGACCGTTCGGACCCAAGTTCGCAGAGTATTGTTCAGGTGTGACGCGTGCAGTAGCGCTATTAAATAAATGAATATATTATCATATACTGCGCCTTGCGCTTGGAAATGGTACCTGCATTGTTTTGGTACTGGGATTTTCTCGTTTTGTTAATTAGAAATTAAAATATTCATTGATTTCAAATTAAAATATTGATGGCTTTCTTGTTTGTGAACTGATGGTAATGGGGTGAACGTTGAATTTTGGGTGGTGCTTACTGCAATGCATTATTGAGGGCTAGATGGAAAAAAAAACTGAAAATTATTGTTTTGGGGTCTGTTGCGTTGATGGGGTCCCATAATGGTAGTTTTTTCTCGTGTATCCCTGGTGTACGGAGGGCGATCATTTGGAGTTTTATGATATATATAGATTATACAAGATCCTTGAAAGATATCAATAGAAAGAAAATATCAACTTACACTAATCGATTTTGATATTGATACTGTAATTTTGTCGATCATATTAGACATATGATTATATTATATTACAATCTACTATGACAAGCAATCACTGTTCTAAATAATTTTTATTTTATTTACACTTCCTTATTTTAGTATAGAATACAAGCAGATAAGCCTCTTACCAGATTTTGGTTGGCTTAAAACTTCCGGCTACCGGCCTCAAACTACTATAGGTCAGTTCAGGATCAAAGAGTTCCTCACGGTGCTTAACGCGGTGCCTTCCCGGAATTTCTAATGCGGTCGTGACAAGACTGACAATTTCCTTAGTGTTATAGATTTGTGAGAAGACGAGATACAGTTTAGAAAAATAATAGATATAAAAGGATATAAATTAAACAAACTTCAAAAAGAAACACTACAAAATGTAACAAAAAGAGAAAATAAATTTACATAAAGTATTATTATATTGTGCACTATATGCGGAAGTGTTTTTAAGTTTGCACCGGCCAATATTGAAACATAACTATACTTAACGATTTAATCATCAAAATCTGTTCATAAACAACGGCTACACATTAAAAAAACATTCACACAAACACTGAACTGCCTCTTATTTGTAGACGGTTAAAAATATCAAAGTGTTTCATTCTTTTCCAGAAAATTATCGTAAGAAAGAAAGAGCAAACTGTATACAGCTATCTGTCATAGGTGTTAAGTGTTCTTAATAAGTGTCAAAACCATAGAGTTACATAACTCTATGGTCAAAACTCAAATCATCGTTAATTTTACGTAGTGTTTTTATACGGCAAAATAAAAAAGTCAAATTTGTTTTTAAATTTATTGTGCAGTCTGTATTCATTTAAATTATACTTGTACGACTTTATAATTACTATACTATATATGCAACCTAGCCCCCAGTTTAAAATTTGTAATAGTAGGACATACTGGTAATTTTGAGAGATAGTGGAGTTAGGATGACTCTTTCTTCTATAAAGCAATTACGAGACAATGAGATAGAAATATATATGTTGATTGTTATTATTTTACAGGCTTTCGCGTTATATATAATTTATTGTATCTGTTAATAAGCTGGCAATAAGGACCCGGAACATTATTTGATGAGTAACTTTCACTTCGGCAACAAACTTATAAATAAATAATTTGTGTTCAATATATAAATAATTTATACTAAACTAAGCAGTCGAGTGTATAACTAAAGTTATACATATATAGTTATAAAGTTATACATTTACTTTAATTAACTTAACAATTATTTGAAAATAAAGATCTGAATTTACATAAAAAGTGAGAATTCAGCGCTTCACGAAGATCAACGCACCAATAATATTTGTTTACAGATATTTGGTGAATGTTTTACACTTTGTTATTGATAATTCTGTGAATCATTTTATGTGAAGCTATCAACACGTCCTCGCTTTGTTTGGGGAAAAATATTCTTTAATATTACTGACATTACCTACAGATGTAGGATAAAAACATTGCAAACTACTATGTATAAAGTACAAAGTTTAGAGATTAATAACGATTAAAGTTTTTATTTGGTAATGCCTTAACTTTATACCATACATTTGCATGGAATTTTTATACATAAAATGACTAATGCTTGACAACAATCTAACCTAATGGTGAGTGGTGATAAAGATGTGGAACGCACTAACTTATAAAAAGCTATTCACTCTCCTCTTGAAGACTCCTACATCATAAGTCGGGAACACTGACGCGAGCAAGCTATTCCAGTCCTTTGCAGTGCCCATGACGAAGGACGACGCAAACCGCGTCGTCCGTACATACGAGATGGATAGGTACTTCCCGTACCTCGAGTTGTTCTGTGGAGGAATGGCGATGGGGGAATAATTTCGTATAAACTGGCTTTCCTTATATTATAAGGTATACGCTGTCGTAAATAATTTTTTTAAGTTTAGGTGAAATATTAACATGCAGCGTACGCTGAGATAGTTCTCAAATTACAAATTTTTTTCATCTTATATATTTACTAGCAAACGCCCGGAACATCGTTTGGGCAGATTTAAATACTTTACTTTTGTTTTAATTACTTTCACCATTGCAATATTTATTTCGTCTGTAATATTAATTTATTTATTCTCATGTCTCCAACAACATTACACAATTTATGTATGGTTTAACATTCCAGCATAATGATCAAAAAGATAATTATGTACATGTAATCTTTATATGTTACAAACAAACATCAACCGATTAAATACATAATTACAGAATCTATTGCAAAATTACACCAGTGAACTATGTTAAAACAAAACTTGAAACTATCGAATTATTTACGCAAACCAAGTTACGCGCGTTTCCTAGTTATGATATATACATAGTTTTATTCAAGTTTTTATTAAAGTATTTATTAAAATTCATTAATTGGTTTTCACGTAAAAGAACAATGAATTACTAACAAACATTCCGACTTACAATATTGGGTCCTTATCGTGCCGAATCCTAACACAGTATAAAATTAATATTTGGCGTTAGTTTAAATTTCCCTTTAAAATTAAAGTTTCAGAATTTCTTACAGAATTTATTGTGATTTTTTCTCCTCTTTTAATTATACATAACTGACATAGTTCTGTTCATGGTTATGAGAATATAAAAACATTGTCTCAAGAATGATCAATGAACAGATATAACTAATGAATGCACGGTGTGTTTATGTTTCCAACGTTTCCATTTTGGGAATTTTGGAGAAACACAAGGGGAAAACGAAGAATTGAGAAACGATAATGAAAACGGAATAATGACAAAACACGTTAGACTTAGCGGTTTTAGATGCAAATGAAGAAAATTACGTTAATTAAGTTTCGTCAGAACGTGGAAAAACTCGGAAAGTTGGTACCGCGTGAAATAAGCCAAGCCTATCAAACCCTTCCAGCAAATAAGTTGAACAAAACTATTGGTTTGTATAAAATCGGCCAAAAAAGATTAAAAATCAAAGTAAGTTAATTCGAAATCATCAATTTCAGTTGAGAGTTTTCCTTAATGTTCCAAAGTTGTATAAAATCTGTTAATTTAAAGTTGGCAATAGCTGGAATAGAATGCTATGAATACTTTAGTATGGTCATTGTGAGAGGAAATCCGAGCCCGTTGTGGATAGTCATGATTTGTAATAATGATGACGTTCTACAACTATTTATTTGCTATAATTGTTTCTCATCCACTCAGAGATTGCTACGTTTTTGGAATGATCCGGCATACGAGTCCATATTACCCTTGGATACGTAGTCAAAGTTTATAGAGTTGGTATAGTATAAATTAATGTAGGAATGGAATGTTGCATGACAGGTGTGATTT